>CM041298.1:52157312-52457312 GCA_023052935.1 Piezodorus guildinii
GGAACAGAAAAAAAAAAAAAAAAAAAGGAACCGAGGAAATTTCGCCATTACCAAGAGCCGGAGAAATAATGAGACGATCCCAAACAGAAGTCATCAATTAGTTTAAATCAAACCCGAGGCAGGATCGTTAACCGGTAACGGTCGTATTGTCTTGTCCACCATCGCATATCTTTATCTGTCTGTATACATTACCTATGTATGTAGATGTCTGTGTGTGTTGTGTCACGCGGCTGACATGTCTGTGTCGTCCCATCCATGCCAACTGCAATATATCCTTTATATAGTGACATAATATATCAGTCCATCTTTTCGTGTAAATTACGTTTCCTTTAATCCTAAGTTCAGTTGTGTTTTTTTTTATTAAATAATGTTTAATAATAAACAATAGATAAACATAAATTATGAAATAAAAAACACTAAATGAGGCACATATTTTAAATGTTTCCATGAAATATATAGGATGTTGTTTGGGAATGCGGAAGAAAACACATCAAACTTATTTAATTTGTATGCCGACGTTCCGGCCTTGACTCAAAAGTCAATTTTTATTTTTTTTATTTTGATCAGCTTTTGAGTTAATCTCACAGAGTCAACCCTGATGAAGGCCCACAATGTAGGCCGAAACGTCGGCACACAAATAAAATAAGTTTGTCGTATTGGTAATTTCTTGGTGACCACACCCACAAATAACTTCTTCTTCATGTAAAAATTTAAAAAAATTTTTTTTAAGAATTTTAACTTGAGGAAATTTTAACTATATAGGAGATAAAACTTTTTTTTTTAAAGTTATGATGTCATTCCTTTCTTAACATTATTTTTATACTTTTTACTATGGATTTGGAACTAAATACTTTTAGAATTAGCACTTTTGTTATTGGTACACTATAATATAGAAGATGTCAGTATAAATTAATATTAAACAACTCTTAACTTTGTTTGTTTGTTTATTCCTTTAAAGTCACATTGATGCTAATACGGCTGATCGGACGATGCTACAGTAGTAGTCTAGAATGTACAGACTTCTGAACTAAGATTTAACCGTATTCTGATATTATTGTAGTTTAATGGAAAATGTCATCTTACATTATAATAAATTTATTTAGTAACGTTCAAAGATGAAGAATTTATAAATATTATTGTAATGGTGATTTTATCATAGATATATGCTGAGAAATAGAGGATTAAATAGTTCAGCTAAGTCTTTTTGTATAACTTTGTATATCAAAGGCTGTATCCGATTATTTTCATTAATAATATTTTATATGTTTATTATATACACACATAGATGAAACACTAGAATAGGCCACCACTCAAAAAAAAAATTGTGAATCCAGCAATGTTTCATGCAAGCTAGGACTCATCGGATTTTCAACTCGATTACGATGTATTAAAGGCATTATATAATCGATAGAAAGATAAGTCGATGTGCGCTGGTCGATATATAAAAAATGAATAAGGATATATATAGTAGCAACGGGTCAGGAAATGGCGGGAGAAGCGAACCGGTCTCCTGCCAAGGACGATCCGCGCCGTCAATCTTGTGCTCACCCTTCAACTACATAAATACATGTTACCATATCTATCTATATCATATTATATTATGTACATGTCTCACTGTGATATACATATATATTACTGCCACTAACACAACGGTCCTTCGCCTGACTCAACGCCATCTTTATCGAGTGGTCATTCAATCCAGTTTTACCTCGGAGATATTATATTGCCACTTCATGCATATCCGGTATTCGTGGGCGGGTATCAGCTTTCTTATTTTTTTTTTCTTAATTTTAGATTCGACCTGTTCTATCTTTCAAAATACACTCCAAAACATATACCTCCTATACCGTTTAGTATAAATTTACTCTCCGAAATAATAAAAAATTTAAATAAAAAAAGTATTTAAATGTAAACAAGCGGAAAAAAAGTCGTAAACAGCAGGATACATTAATTCTATTTTACTAAATCGGACTTTTCTTTCGTTTCTGTATTTAATAAGTTTAAGATAAATATAATGATAATACACGTATAATAATAATCAATAGATAATAATGATCAACAGTAGCAGCACAAATCCATCGAAAGACCTGAAGCAAGTCGATAAACCTCCGATATTATATAAGGTCAACTAAAAACACTGAACATACAAATAAACCCATCAAAAACCGATTCCACCATATTTTTTCTCCAAAAAATAAGGAAAAACTGCCCACCGAATTTCGAGAGTAAAATACATACAAAAAATGTCTAGAATTCTTGTCGATTTGGATATAAAATTAGAAAGGCATTTAAAATTTGAATTTCCAAATTGTCTGAGGTAAGATAAAGATCTTGCAAATCCAACCTCTTTTCAACAACCTCAAACCTAATTCTGAGATAAAAATTTCTTCTATACGTTACCCAGTTACTACTTCAGTCGTCAGAAAAGAAAGAAATTGCAGCAACTCCAAAATGCGGAAAAATCAAAGTATATAATTCAGAAATTATTTAATGTCTTAAAATTTTATTGAAAAGCGCAGAAAAAACTTTTATGACTCGTTAGAACTTCGTTTAAACCCTCTGTTTAAGTTTCACCACCTCCTCAGAGATGGCAACATACTGCGTAAGATAGAATTAAGACTAAATAAATAAAAAATTATAGTATTTTTATTACTTTTTCTGAACCTTCTGTATTAATTTTGTTCTAAGAACCGTAATTTTAGGCATGTTAATTAATTTATTCTATCAGCAAGTTCGCCAAAGCATACTGCCTGTTCATATTTACTTAAATATGTATTCAAAAGCAAACCAGAAAAAAAACAAGAGAATTATCCAAGTTTTAATGGACATTCCAACTGAACTGGAATCGATCCAGCCCACGCAACTCTTCGGCTTATATTTAACATTCTGTGTCAGTGCAATGTAATCACTGATATCAGATCGGATAGTAAGAGCGAGATCAATTATTCTAATTGACTAAATTAAATGTTGTCAGCCAACTATATATCATTCTATTTTTGAAATTCTAACTTCTTAACAAACAACTAATAGCAAATGTCAATCATATATGTATAATTATATTTTTCAATATTTCTTATGATAAAAAAATAAATTTAGCTTATTGTTTTGTCTATTTCCAAAATTAAATTATAGTCGTAAATAATTCATGATTATATATTTAATAGGTACATCGGGAACGTTTCCCTCTTTGAGTATAATCTCTTCCTCAAAGCCCTGTCTTAAAAAACCTTTCTTAAATGGCCGTCCAACACATTTCTGTGAGGTGTTAATACACCGAATAATTATAGTTTTAATAGTCATATATGCAACACAAATTTATAGATTTAAAAATATATATATATTTTGATATAAATATTATTAAACAGATGATGAGATCAGTGATTTCTCATTCCAGCATCTGTGACGCAATCTAACAGCTTTGAGCAGTTGTCGATGGAATGCTCATTCGATTTCGATCCAATCTATAGACTCTAATAAGGCAGAACTAGTAGATTGCTAATTTAACGTGATGTAGTCATTGTATTGTGTCTTGTAATAGTTCATGTCGAGCAGGAGTTCATCTCTGTTAACGGTTGATGGAAGAGGTTGTCCAACAGGACATTAAACACCAGCGGGAAATCCATCTTGCCCTGAACGCAACGGCTATGTATTAATGTTCAACATCCATTTAGTGCAGAAGTCGATTGAAAGACGTCTGCTTTTCTATACGCTCGTTGAAGTCTTCCGTCCGCCACCCAAAGACCCGACCTCTTCAACATGTAACTAGTTCATTCATATGATTCTTACACTCTTTTAGACCATCAAAAGAATTAGATCTTAATACGATCAGATAATTTCGAACGAATTAGTCTAAATATTCTGACCATAGCATTATAATAATCTAATCGATGTTTTGTTGTAGTCACAACCGTAATAAAAATATAAAATTGTGGATGTAATTAGTTGACCGTTGAGAATTACTGGAAGGAATTTGTCCGGGTGGCGGTCATTAAATAAAACAACTAAATAAAATAGTTGAAACTATTTAGTTGTTTCATTTAATGACCGCCACCCGGACTAATTCCTTCCAGTAAAAATATAAAACGTTGCCATATTTAACTTTAATTAATTTATAACCTAACCTAATTGTTGAACCAATAGATTAATTATGAAAATGGCAATGATTTAACTTGCTAACACAATACTAAAAGAAAACTAAAAAGGAGTTGGATGAGAGATCACTTTCCGTGAACTGTTATATGAATTATGTATACTGTGGGAAGTCAGACGACATGCTGGTCTTTAATTATTATTATTAATAACTTAAGTAAAAATAAAAATAATAATAATAATAAGTATGTAATAATAGCCTTAATATTTGATTAAATAAAGTTTAAAAAATTAAAACGATCGTCAGCTGCTGGACCTTGTCTTCAACAAAGAGCAGGGGTAAGAAGGTAATTATTGCCCGCCTGAGGATAGAAAGCTACAGTCAACAGAACTATTAAATGTATGATTTATTTTATTTTATTTTTTTTCAGTTGATTTCATTTTGTATCATAATTCTATAGAAAATGGAAGTATTACTACACAGTAACACACATATATACCACCAATGGATTAGATCAATTAATCAGCTTGAATTGTTTTTGTTGTGCGACACTTTGGTGCTCGGATTTTTCTCTTTGTGTATTATAGGGGTTCCACAATGAAATTCAATCGAAAATTCATTCTTTTTAACAGTTTTTTAATGAAAAAAAAAAAAACGAAATTACCCCAGCAGTGAACGTCAAAAAACTCTAGCAGCCAAGAAATCGATGGCAAACTATGAATAAAATTTATCTTCCCAATTCCCCTCAGGGTATTACTAGACTGATTGTTTCTTTATTTAATTAACGTCCCTTTATGCCTCTGTGGTTAATCAGACGATGCTACAATGGGAGTCCCCAATTTTGCTTATCCAGGTTTTATTAGGATAGGGATCTTTAACGAGTACCTGACATACTGGGATCACCTTTTAACGTCCCCTCCGGAGGACGGCATAACTAAGGATTTTTTACTCCCATTAGAAAATCCTAGGGCCACCTGCGGATTTGAACCCAGGATCTTTGGCATAGGAGGCTGTTATGCTTACCACCCTGCCACAGGTAACCCCCAGTATTACTAGATTGAAAATAAAGCTACAGACCCAAAAATCACATTGTTTATTCTCATTTATTTTTATCTCGTTAGAAGTCTCAGTAATAATTAGATTTAATCAAATTATTTATTGTTATTTACGATAGTCAGAAACTTTGCTTACGCCTAATTAGCTAATTTGTTTATAAATACAAATAATAATAAGATACCTACATTTTATTCAAGTATTCATAGAGTTTATTCATGATTTATTGATGAAAACCATTGGGAGTCATTTTTGATTATATCATTTTTTTTTTTTTTTGTCTCACAATTCCACAATTCATATTCCTTTGTAATTTTAATATTTATTACTTTCGTTTGTTTAACAGCATCTATAAAATTAATAGCTCAATGATTTTTTCAAGTAGTAAGGACGATAATAAGTATTAGTAGTTTTTGCCTTTTAAATTAAACAACAATTCTCCTTAAATGACATGAATTTGGGAATATTTTAATTTCTTACCATTAATTAAATAATAACATACGAGTAAGAATTACGGTCATAAGAGAAAATATGGAGGCTGAAAGAACCATTCTGGGAGAGATTAAGAAGGGGCATGGACATTTGAAAACAGAAGTCTACGAATGGAAAATTAAGGGATTAAGAAGACGAGGAAGAGCTGGGATGACGAAGTAGTGAAGTCCATGAGTAATGGTCTACGGGAATAAGAAAATAAGCCATCCAGACAGTTTTAGCTTAAGAAAGCCCACTTCAATAGAAACTCAAAAAAATAAATAAAAAAGCATTTATTAACACCTAATTAATCAATAAAGACCTAAGAATACCGTTGATATTCTCGGTAAGTGCTTCCAACGATCTAGTTTAATTAATTATCATTTATTATTACCTTATTTATCTAGTAATAAACCCTTTATGACCTAACCAAAGCAAGGTGCAACATCAATATTGCCACTGCAACATGGAAATAAAGAGTACTCAGTTGTGACACTTTTATTGCTCTCCTGCCAAGGCCCCCGTCACTTTATGATAGCACTAACCGTTACTTTGTCACAGTTACTATTTCTTACTATCATGGTTACTATCTGATTATTTTCTTTAGTATTGTAATTTTTTATTTCATTATAAACATACCTAATATTTTATTGTGAAGTGAGAATGGTTGACTGTGTGTATATATGGGAGAAGTTAGTTCAGGGTGCAGTCAAAAGAACACACAATTAAGTATAAACTTAATTTACTGGTGCCGACGTTTCGGCCTAAATTATAGGCCTTCTTCAGGGCAGCGAAGAAGGGAGCGTCACAACAATGATGAACAGTGATGATTGTATTGTAGGCCTTCCTATAATTTAGGCTGAAACGTCTTCACCAGTAAATTAAGTTTATACTTAATTGTGTGTTCTTTTGATTGCACCCTTAGCTAACTTCTCCAATATTTTATTATATTCAAAGACTGTCATGTAACCGTCCGAGCATGAATTAGCAAACTCAAAATGCTAAGGTTGCTCATTAGTAAATACTAATGAACTAGTAATGTGATAATTAGTCTAGAAAGTACTAGAAAAACCAGTATTACATGTCAACTTTCTTGACCAGGAAAGTTCCTTTTAATTATCCAACGAAAACAAAAATTAAAAATAGGCTTTATTTTCCTTGTCATAAATAACTGGTTAAATGAAATCCGGCAAACATTTTGCCGAGTTTATATAAATGTAAACAAATACCTAATTTTACGTAGTTGATTATTTCAAATTTGTTTTCTTGACTTTTGAATTAATGATCATAAATTAATAATTTTTTTTTAACCGTTTAATTTTTTTAATTTATAATGGCTTTACCATAATCCATACCCAAAAAAATTATGACTAATATTTATCCTACCATGTTATCATTAATAAATGAGATAATAGAAAAATAAAATAAAATCTAAATATTTGGACGCCGAGTACCTTAATGTGGCTTATTACAATCTTTTTTTTTTTCTAGTTTAGATAGAAATAAAATCAAATAAAAAAACGAAATAAAAGCGTTGATGACCATCTGGTTTTACGCCTCAAAACCCAAACCAACAACAACAACTATAGATCATTTGTTCAGGCTATAAGGGGTTTCTCAGGCCAGGGGGTTGGGGTGGGGGATTAATATAAGAATTAAAAGCCCTCTGTAGAACTCAGCCAGAGGGTTCGAGCCCGGGACCCTAAGAATAGTAATCTAGCGTTCGATAACTTATCCTCGCGGCTCCAAATTTCGAATAAATATGTCTTTTTTAAGTTTCGCTTTTATAATGAATTTAAGATATTCGTATTAAACAGTATAGGCAACACAAGTGCTCAAACCACTTTATTCCCTAACAAATTAATCATTAAAAATAACAAACAAATATAAAAATAAGAGATTTATGAATTAATTCAATTAGTTCTGTCGACCAAGGAAATTATTCTTTAAGTGGTTTCCTCCTAACGATTGTAAAAGGTACTTGAAAAAAATATCAATTAATTTCCTAGTAATATGTTTGTTTTACTAATAGTGCCACAAAATTGGAGGCAATCATATAATAAGGGTGCTATAAAATAATAACGACCTGAAATTGCAACTTAGGGACGGGGAAAAAGTCTGATAATGATATAATGACTCCTATTGGCCAGTTCTATCGATCTCCCTTCTGTATTATTTTAGTGCGAGTCCTTGTCTTAATGAATTTGATTATAGTAACTGGGTCTAAGGAGAGGGTGAAGGTCGGTGTGTGTTTTGGTAATTATACCTTGAGGAGAAAGTCAATAATGTTAGTGAATAGTAATTAACACTTTCTTCTTCATTTGGTGAAGTGGGGTAACGCAGAAGCAAGCTGCAGATCAAGTTTCGGGTCAGCAGCCTCTCCTATGTCATCCCCAGTCTCTATAATGTGGGTGCCTGTTCCTTCATTAGTTTAGATGATAAATTTGGTGGTTGTGTAAGATTCTTCCAAGTATAACCGTTAGTCGACAAATACCACTCTCAAAAAATATCAATAATTATTTCAGCATTCATTCCCCGCCCTCACCCCCTGGCCCGAGAAATCCCGTATAGCCTTCTAAGACGCTAGGTTGTGAACTTGTATTTAAGGTGTCCACGGATGATCGCGGAGTAAAGAGGTCAAAGATATAGGAAGGTTTTTTGCTCGCATGGACTGGAATAGGAAGATGCCAAGTAGGTATTTTCTTCGGGATTCGGGATAGAGCCACCTTAGACCAGAAAATATACTATATAGTGATTCAATTACCATATAGTCATTATTAAACGTATAGTTAATTGCATTTAATTATTTTTATGAATAAATAAATCAATAATCCGTTTAATTTTTTTTTTTATATTTACAACTCTACATAAAATAATAATAAAGGTAAAAAAAAAGATTATGAGTTTCTGAGGAAGCTACCCAGCGGTAGCACTTCAATAGTTTAATTTTTAATTTGAAATAATTTACCAAGTCACTAAGTTTAGAGTAATCTGTCCCACGGAAAAACATTATTATTTTTCATCTTGTTACAGTGTCTTCATCTAAATATTACTGAGAGTTATCTTATTTGTACTTATTCTACTGGAAGTTTTGAGAATAAACTACTAAAATAAAAATGTTTTAGGAATTCCTTCATTATCCTCTCTATCAGTATACTGATATGCTATGTTCCGAAGCAGAATCTTAGGCGGATTGTAACACTGTGAAGCATATTAATCGATAATTAAAAGTGTTAAACGTGTAAGAGGCGCAATTAAGAGGAAGGCTGCAGGCAGGTGGGATGCACCCCAGGGTGCACTTAACATCTTAGGATACACTTTAATATATTCCCCCGCGTGGATCCACAAGATGCACAAAGAGGATATCATTTCTTTTATGCGGAGCCCTAGAGATACTGCCGCTGGTCACGAGATCTTTTTTTTTTTTTTTTCGTTTCTACATGAAATTGCCGAGTTTTTCCGCTCTCCGTGGAAAACGTTGGTATATTCACTGCTGGTACATCGGTGTAGATGAGCGGAAGTTCTTAATTTTCTACGCCTTATGAAGCATTAGACCTGAATTATAATTTAAATGTAATACCATTGGAGTGCTGTCATGTATTTTATCTCATAACTCATTTGCTTGATGTATTAATCAATACAGTTGTAAATATCAACAAATAGACAATAACATTTATAATACCGAATATACATGGAGTGCGGTTAATGAAATGCAACAGAGCAATAATAAAGGCATGTTAGGGTTCTAAACATTACCTACAATCGCCTGACGAAGGGCTCAAATTTAAGACGAAACGTCAGAGCAGATTAAAATAAGTTTCTTGTTTAATTGCTTATTTATTTAACATCACTTTATTATGCTAGTATGGCTAATCAGACGATGCTACAATATATATATATATATATATATATATATATATATATATATATATATATATAATAAATATGGAGGGGAGGGGCTATTTGACAAAAAAAAAAATGATTCTGCTATAAATAAATCATGTATAAATTAAATAAATAGATAATAAAAGAGGTTTTATTTCCACATTTTAGTAACCTGATAAATTATATCTGTTGTATAAGGAAATTGCTGGATAAAAAGTAATTTTAATTAATAATGAGAACAAAACAGGGAATAAGTTTATAAACTTAGAAGATGAAAAACTGACAAACACTGGAATAAAATAAGAAAAAAATTTTCAGTAATATATATTGGTTAGAATTATCTGTCCCAGTTTCAGGATAATTAAATAGATTTTTTTTGAAAATATGAATATTAAAAATAGTATGAAGTAATATGCTAATCAAAACTATATTAAAAATAAATTTTAACATGGTATTGATGGAGGAAACCTGAAGAAATATTAATAAAAATAAATCGCATACGAGGAAAACGAACATAAAATAAAATTGTGGATGTAATTAGTTGACCGTTGAGAATTACTGGAGGAATTAGTCCGGGTGGCGGTCATTAAATGAAACAACTAAATAGTTTCAACTATTTTATTGTTTGCCAACGTTTCGACCCCCTTTGTGGGTCATCATCAGGGCGCATGGTGGGAGAATGGAAACTCCATGAGTTTCCATTCTCCCACCATGCGCCCTGATGATGACCCACAAAGGGGGTCGAAACGTTGGCAAACAATAAAATAGTTGAAACTATTTAGTTGTTTCATTTAATGACCGCCACCCGGACTAATTCCTCCAATAAAATAAAATTGTATCGAACATATATTTTTAATCGTTCGTCAAGTAAGTTAAAAGAAAAAAAATCCAACTAGAGTAAATATTTTAATATAGGAATACAAACAAATTAAATATTCTCCATAAATCAAACAAAATAAAGCTTTTAGAAAAATAAAATGATCATAATTGTATCTATTTTGAGATTGTTATTTATCCGAAGATTATAAATAAACAAAATGATACCGTGGCTGAAGAAGTGTATTGGAGAGAACGATTTAAACATACATATTTTTCTTCACAAAATAATATAAATAATAAATACATAGACTGAAAGGAACTAATCAAGAAAGGATGATGCTTTTCACAAGCACTACGGATTACGGACTAAAAATGTTTTACAGAATTAATAATTTTATTTAAATTATAATAAAAAAAAATTATAATAATCGATACCTATAAATATAAAAAACAATTATGTAACATTTCTTAAAGTTTTCGGACAGAACGTACTTCCTCATCTTCGATTTACAACTGCTCGAAAGTCGGTCCCTTTCTAACCTGTCAGTCATGTCAAGTCCCGCCATCCTAGGACCATTTGGAGTACTTGGGGTTCTTCACCCCAATAAGCAGCAATAAAACAATAAACATATTTTTTAGTTTAATTTAAATATTGTCATAATTCCTATTTTTTTAATCAACGTAATAGGATTAAAAAATAATTATTACTTGCACTTTTAGAAAAAATATTTTCGAATAATATTAAATATTATCATTGAGAAATCTGGATGAGACAGAAAATAACTTATTTGACATTAGACTTCTCATGCAACTTTGTATTTGTAGGTGTGTATAGATATATTTATACTAGTCAGTTATTATTTCTAATTATATTATAAAGAATACGAGGATATAACGCGTTTATATCGGATCCTTTGATAAATTATTCAGGATTTTTTTTTTTTTTTTAAATCATTCGAATCTCACATATCAATATATATTAATAAACAGCAATATCACTAAAACCAAATCCAATAACTGAGCTGATTTTTAGAAAGAAAATTTAACGCTCTTTCGTTTTAAAAAGAAAGACATTTTCTGTAGGAAGCACCGTTTACGAATTATAGGTGAAAAACTGAAAAAAGTGCAAAGAATTCGAGATTTTTCGGCTCCAAAACCAGCTGTGATGGAGCAAACTCAGATTACTTTTATTTAGGACCATTAAGAGGTATTAAAATGATTTTCAGCTTTGTCCGAACATACTTCCCACAAATGTCCTTATTTTACTGGGCTAATAAATAGCCATCAAATGATAAAATCTATATATACCCGAATTTAGAAAAAAATAAAAATTTATTAATTTATATGGTTCAATTTCGTATTAATTAAGACTGTATTGCTTTTATTGAAACCTTTGAAACATTTTTTTTAAATATTAATTTGCTCTGATAATTTACTAGATGTATTTTTTAATACTGTTCGTTTGTATTGTAACTTTCAAGAAATATGTTGAAACCACAAAAAAAAATTTTTGGTGGATTTAAAAAAAAACCGTTAGGTATTAACAAACGAAATGATGATTTTGTCTGAGATAAAAAAAAATAAATCCAGTGTTTACACTAATATATTCTAAAATGGAGTAAAATGTTGTTTTGCTTCTTTTCCATGAGACGAGTGTAAAATTTATTCTAAAGCCTCTTATAAACCTGTCTGATTCGAAAACCGTTTCACCAAAACCTCTAGACATTCTGATAAATATTTAAGAAGATACGCCCCCGGGAGAAGCCGAAATCAAAGCCCATTAACATATTTTAATTATTCGCGATATAATTCGACATGGTTCTCGAATTTACGGCCGCATTTACAGATATCAACAAGGGGATAGCAGGATAGAATATTCAGACTTCAAACAGAGCAGTTTTAAATTCAGGACACGAACGTGTAAAAATGCGAAGGAGTTTCTGTTCTTGAAGTGGAGCAACGTCAGATGGTACTAAATTAGCACCTTTAAGTTGAAGGTACGGAGGGTCTAGGTAACATTCAAAAACGGTACGGTTACAGAACATTTACAACCCTTAGGTACAGTTACGCAGCCCTGACGTTCCGTTAGCCTGAGAGATCATAACAGAAGTCGATGCTCATGTAGTTTATGGTCACTAGGGCTATCGTAAACCGTCGGCGCATGAGTTGCGTCGGTGAAGAACCCAAAGGCCGTAAACAGAGTTTTTTTGTTGTCACCGTAGCTACTTAGGCAGAGCGTAAAACGGTTTCACAAAACTAGTGTGCCTTACCCCTTTCCCGAAAAGCCGGGGTGGACAAAAAAATACTATTTTACACTGACCCAGAGGAACCTGAGGAAGCTTTGTAAGTAGTCTGCGTGCCATAAATAAACATAACCATATGAGCAAAAAATGCTTTGAATAATCTTCTGTCAAAGTATATATTTTCCATTATTTTAAACATAGTGAAATACAAACTTTTCAGGATTTTACAAAATAAATAATCCAATAATCTTCGGAAAATATAGAGAAATGTCAGTTTTAGTTTTAATATTTAAATTAAGAAGATGGACGCGACACCATATGATTTAGAACAATTCATGTACTTTTATGTGTATCATACCTTTGTTTTATATTCTACTGACGTTAACAAATGAAATACAGTTGTAAATTTCAATAAATGTATTACGGTACAAATACAGTGGTCCCCAAATTCAAGTAAATTTATGTTATACCCCCTAAAACAATGTTTA
The DNA here is from genome assembly GCA_023052935.1 of Piezodorus guildinii. Classification (NCBI taxonomy): domain Eukaryota; kingdom Metazoa; phylum Arthropoda; class Insecta; order Hemiptera; family Pentatomidae; genus Piezodorus; species Piezodorus guildinii. The sequence goes on from CM041298.1 coordinate 52,170,362, forward strand.
TCTACAGACCTCATTACTTATGAGTGTTTAATTTTATTTTGGAAACAAACCTCTCGTCATTTAAGGAAATTCTAGAATAAAATTAGGAAATAAATAATACTCGATACCTTATTATCTGCTATTCTGACGATAAAACAAAAGTATAAAGATTGGTTCACATATCTATTATTTTTGGTATGTTAAAAATTCTTTATAGACACATATAAACAATACTTCGCTTAACTGCATCAAAGTGTAATTTTCCGAGATATAGAGATCATTTACCACATCAACTTAAAACCCTAAAACATTGCAGATCTTTTACTTAAAATAAAGAAGTTAGAATTATTATACTCCTCTTTCCCATTGCGCTACGCCGGAACCAAAATCGCTTTAACTAACACTACCTTTCAAATATCTTTTAGAATATCCCACAGGAATTACCTGGGAATAAATAATATATATATATATATATATATATATATATATATATATATATATATATATATATATATATATATATATGAAGAGTGTAGTCAAGTATTTAAATCAATAAAATTATTATTGTACTTTAATAATTATTTTAATTGTGATAATAACTCCACTAATTATAATATTTTTGTGAATATTTAAAATTTATATAAAACGTAAAAACGAAATAAAAGAACAGAAGGTGTCTTGATATTAACCAGAAATGTTGGCCAAACAATAGTTAGATAATAGTTAGGAATATTATATTTTTTTTATATCTTGACGGCCATCCGTAATATTTTTCTAATTTTAATAATTTTCCGAGACAAAATATAAAATTATTATACAAGACGTTTATTCATAGAAGGTCTAGCCATTATTTAGCGTTTTGATTATGTTTTCGAAATCTTAATTTGATATTATATATATTTTTAATGTGATAAAATAACATAAACTGGTATTTGTAACTTAAATACTAATAATCTTGGAACGAAAACAAACAATGTCACAATACTAAGGATCTATTAGCTTTAGGTCTTAGTCGTAAGGTAAAGGTTTATTTTACCTGAAATATTTTGAAAAATTGACTTTTGACATTGGTTGTTCTTGTTCCAGGTTCAGGTAAGGAAGAGCTCTTCAACCTCACGGGCATTTCTTAGACAGGTAACTCACCCTTCATAGAGTATGACAACTCAGGCCTATTCATCCTTTGATGCTGTTATACAAATAATAGGAGGGCGATTATCTCTGTTATTATTACAGTCATGATAATATATATATTGTAGTCAGTTCTCGGCTGTTGGTAATTCCATTTTCATGGGTCTCGGGATTTAGTCAAAAAATAAACAATTGTGTTTAGACTACATTACAAGAACATATTCATACCAATTCATGATGATAAAGTATTTATTTATTTATTATAAAGTAAAGATGATAAAGATTGAGGGCGTGATCGTCAAATAAAACACACTAATATAATGAAATTATTTTATTTGTGTGACGACGTTTCGGCCAACATTTTGCCCAGAGCTGACTCAGATAAGTGCATGTAAAACAATATACTATCTCCAATAGGAAGTTTGTGGAAATTACAGTATTCTTTTGAATATTGTAGTAACCACACAGCTATGCTAGGCTAGCTATGCTTACATAGAAATGATATATAGTTAATAGTCTTAATACTATATTGTTAATTCTTGAAACAAAGCCTAAAACAATTGTTTATTTATTGTCTGACCATCTAGACCTGTAGACAACACACACATATGTATGTCATATCATTACGACATATTATAAACTTTATGTGTGTATATATATATATATATGGACAAAAAAAAAAAAAAAAAAAAAAAAAATATATATATAATATATATATATATATATTGGTAGAAATTAGTTGTGTAGCCGTTGTAAATGGTTTCGAATAAAATACTCAGATTTCAAAATTTATATTTATACTAATCAACTTGATTATTTTACTATAATATAACTATGGCTAATTGGAAGATGCTAGAGGGTAGTCGTACATTTTTTAAATTCAGGTTTAATTAGGATAGGGGTTTTTAGAGAGTACCCAACATCGCACAGGGTCGGGCCACCATTTTACGTCGTCTCGGAAGGATGGCATAACCAAGAATTTTTTTCCCCATTAAAAATTCCGAGGACCAACTGACACGTTTTAACTTGTTGAAGCTCTTATGCTAGCCACTCTCCACAGTTGACCCCAATTGATAAAGTATTAAGACAAAAGATGTGATCATGGAGAATTTTTACTTCTAAGCACATAATTAATTTTTAAATTTATTTGTATTTGGACAGTAGTATTGAACAAATTAATATCAAAATATAAACAATTCTCCAAAGCTAGACGCTACACTTGGTGTGGAGTGTTTCGACATTGTTCTGTTAATTGTCGTTAATTGGCATTAAGTACGTCCCGTCAGTTGGAGCACTGTTCAATTAACAGTCCAACATTTTGGAGTCTGTAAGTTAAAAGATCTCATTATCCGATTTTAAAACTTGTATTATTTCTTAGTATTTTAAAAATGATCTGTTAATTATTTACACATTAATAATTGGAAGATAAGTAATTATTTATTCACGGTTAAACAAACTTCCATTTTTTAAGCGTTAACGAAAAAGAAACGATTTAAAATAAACATATGAAAATGGGCTACTAAAAATAATTAATAAAATATAATTTAATCTGAGGCAGGGTTAACAAAGTAGGATATTTCGATATGTTGGCATACCTGAGAGCAGCAAATTTATACCCTGATGATATCTTCCTGTTTAGGTTTTGGCCATTACCTGCAGTATTTAGGGACCCACTCTTTACTAATTACGGTGGTGCAAATCCTAATTAACAGGGACCGGTTCATGGCATAACACGATCTCCATTCTGAGCTTTGAGAACCGAAAAGGAAATGGACGGGGAGCGATAAACAGATTAATGGAAATCAGGCAAACGACGGATTCGAAATAAAATATAAAGACATTTTTCATTACGTTAACCATTAGAAAGCTTATTTTATTAATATTGGTTCGATTTTAAATTTTGATATTAGTTGCAATGTTCTTATCTATATGCGGCGTTGATGTGGTGTATTGGTTAGCGTGAGAGCTTTCTACCCATAATGTCGCGGGTTCAAACCCGGCAGACAGATCTAACATTTGTTTAAGGGAGTAAAACATCCCGAATCTATGGAATGTCAGACACTATATATATCTCTATCCTAATTAAAATTTAGGAATTACTGCAGCAGTGACAGATAGCCACGGTAGCATAAAATTAGCGTTTAACGAAAATAAAACAAATAAATAAACAAGCTATATTTATTTCGATATAGCTGAACTGATAACAAAAACAAAAACATGGTTGTTGAACTTTTGAAAAAAAATCTTTAGAATTACAACCTAATATAATCTAGTCATTGTAACGATTCTGATAAGCAGAAAATACATCGCTGTACGATAAAAATGTGATATCTAATATCTAGAAAAGACTGTTCGTAGATTTTTAGCCTTGTCATAGCCCGTATTAATGAAGAAATTTATTTAAACTAGTAGATTTTCTCAATTAAATAATTACAAAAATTAATGAAATAGTTACAGATTCAAACAAAGAAACAGATACTACCACCATGCTTAATTATGACTGTTGTAAAATAAAAAAAAAAATTGAGTAAGGGAATCTTTGATTAATGATATTTTAATTACATAATTTTTTGTAGTGTTTTTACGGTGAAACCACTTTAAGGTGTTCGAAATGCCTGGAGATGACAGAGAACGATCAACAAACTGTCCTTGGTGATCTGTTCCACGAGAAGTGAAGGAAGCCCTGTAAAGTCGAACGTTGCCTCTGCCCTAGTAAGATTGATAAACACGTTTTATTTCACCCTTCGAGCAATTTGCCCGCTTCGCCAACTTTTCAAATATACTTGTTAAAAAATAACGCCTATTTATCTGATTAGTTAAATGATATCTCACGCAGGAATATAATTTCGAGAACTAATCCCCAAAAATATTATACCAGTTTATCATTACGTGACCGTGATTGTATTGTATTTACGACTCGGCGTACCGAAAGCCGAAAGATGACCGCTTTAAGAAGCGAACCATCACGAAACTCGACCATTAAGACAACTATAAACATCCCAAGAGGACCATTCCCGAGGGGACCTAAAGGACCAGTTGAGCGGCCGCCGCAATAACTTAGGCCGATGGTTTTGGATTGCGACACCGCCTTCGGTCTCGTTTGCTTTATTTATTTTCTCTTCGAACATTCGGGAAGGGAATTTCGGATTGCATTTCCGTGACCGCCCCTTAACAGCCCGGCTCACGTAAGGAGGACTTTATGCCTGACCGTCCTAATTGGCTGAGGCTTATGGTTAATGTAACATGTCCAAGAGAAGTCAATAACTTAAAATTTGACAAAAATATAATATATATACATGAGGTTGAAGATTATTACTCCCACTTTACAATAAGGCATCATTAGAAAAAATTAAATTAATAAATACAAGCATTCAATAGGAAAATTAGGAAAGTCGCTGCCGACAAAATATCCGACAAGATTTTTTTATTATATTTTATTGAAATTTACAACTGTATAGGAATACATCAAGTAAATGTGCTGATTAAAGATAGTGTACATGAAAAACCTGAAGAGAAACTGCCCATTGGCAGCACTCTAGTAATTAATCTAAACAAGAAGGTCTCGAGGCCATCTTCTTTTCAGACGCCTCGAAGGATTGTCGGGAATTGAAGAGGAAGCAAGGATTGAAACTAGTGGGATTGGATTTTGTCATGGAAGGATTGATACCTGGTTCGGGCCAAATCAGCTACAAAGGGAATATTAAGGTCTTTATGGATAAGCTTATTCGAGACAAAATAAGGAGCGTTTAGGATTTTTCGAAGGATTTTGGATTGTAAAGATTGGATACGGGAAGAATTTGATGGTTTAGTGGAGCCCCATAGCTCAACTCCGTAAGTCCAGATAGGTCTTATGATTGTCATGTAGATGAGTCTTTTGTAGTTAAGTGAAAGTTTAGAGCGTTTGTCTAGTAAGTGTTGAAGTCCGAAAGATTAAGCAAAACAAATATCCTACTAGAACGACGAAACCGTCGGAATTGTGACTCCTTACTACTCATTCGGACAAGAGACACGAAGGGCTGATATAAATATATACATTCATTATAATATAGTGTTAATAGTAGGTTTATAAATAATTTTGATCCATATTTTCAATAAAAAAATTTGTTTTCCTCTATTTCCAACGTTTCGGCCTAGGCCATTTTCATGAGACCTAATATTTATTACATTGTTATAAAATATTTACATGTCATTAATCCGTCTCATTCGTGTATAAATAAAATAAAATAACTCAAGCTGGATAGTCAAGATAGTCATCTTTGTCTACTTTTTTACTTTCACTTACCTATATATCAAATGTATAGCAAGGGAAAGTATTGCGATATTTAAATATCTTATATAAAACTTGCAAAAACAGATAATATAAGAATTCAAAGCAACAAATTAAAATTCGATTACATATTTATTTAAATTTATACTGTTGTCAATGTGCTCCGAAGTATAAAATGCATCTAAAATTATGATTTTCCGATACAGTTGGACTTATAAGGCCTTGCTACTCGTTCCGGCAAGGGAGAGAAAGAACTAATACACAAAATATCCATTATGATATACCATTACTATTTTTTTATAAAAATTTTGAAACTGTCATTTTTAACATACTGATATGCCCGGAATTCAACTTTATATGGATAGCCCTGTCAATAATGTTTTGAATGAACGAATTTCTGGTACATCCATTAATTAAAAATTAATTTTACGATATACAATTCATTGGAGTTTTTACTGTTTTTATTTACCTTTGATGAGAAAAAATTTGAGATCTTATATATGATAGAGACTTAAGGATGATTTAATGTATAAAAAAATTAAAAACATTGCAGTTCTCAGCCCTGTAGGGTTGCTTTCAGTTGTACAAGTCCGGTACAGGTGTTGGCCTAACTGTTGTTCACCCTTCCTAGCCACACGGAACAGGTTGTGCACCAGTTCAACACAAAAACAAATATAAAAAACAAAATAACGACCTTGACCCATTTAGAAAAAAAGAGACCTTGAACCGGCAGTTCTTGCACTGTCCTGAGGGGGAGAGCAAAAACTGGAGAGATCTGTTCCCGGGGGACCTGCGATGTCCGTAACCTCCCAGTGCAATCCATCTCTCTGCTTGGCCGCTGCAACGGGGCTGCGAAAAAAACTATGCTCATTAATGGCCAGCATTAACTCCAGGAATCTTAATTCCTAATTAATATAACACTAGCAGATGGAATATTCTGGATTCAGTGGAGCTGAACGGAGAACAAGCGAAACGCTTCTGGTCTAGAAGAACCTTGGGAACCAGCCTTTTCATACATTGCCATTAATAGAAACTAAAAAAAAAAAAAAAAAGAAAAATGAGTACCTATTCATCATTCATAATTATATTATACTCTTAATGTCGATTATGGTAATAAGCAATGACTGAGGTATTAATATTTAAAAAACTTATTCCACTAGAGAATTTTGATTTCTGCACTACTCATAAATTTAATTATAATATACAATGTTGAAAAGAATTCTTCAGATAATTTGAAAACAGAAAAATGCTTTATTTTTGCTCCTTTCTCTTGCAGGGTTGCTTCTTCACTAAGCATACTGATTAATCAAAGACATGTAGTTTTATTTTAGTTCAAATCTCATACTTTTTTTTTTATCAATAATTTTATTTTATGATGGATAATATCCAGGAGTATATAAAGCTAAACAAGTAAACTCTGCGGTGGATAAATAAAAACAGAGGATAAAATTATATATATGTATATATATAGTCGTAGACAAGGGAAGCAGACGGTTCCCATTAAAATTTTGTGTGAAATAAAACAACAATAATAAGCTATTAGAAACTGTATCTACTTCTAACTACTTATTTAAATTTGCAAAATGATATATTTGGTATATAAACACAGTTTTTAAAAAATAAAACAAATTCAACTCACTTCATTCCCCTACTATTTTCAAATCAATTAGCTCCTCTAACTATGGACATAAACATAAATATGGATTTCGTCAAATTTAAGCAGAAGGAGACATATACCTATGATTGATGCAATATAGGTATTATTTTTTTATTTCTCGCATTTCATAATTTGCCACAATATAGATCACTATCTGTTAAAACGGTATATAAGTAGGTAGTAGGTAGCGTATTAGTAGAGGAAATCACGTTTCATCACATCCGAAAAATTGAAAAAAAAAGATCAACCAGACACACAAGATACATATACAATACAAAATAGTATAAAATATAGTTACTCTTACATATACTTTAAGCAGACTTTGAATTTTTCTTGGCAGTTTAATGTCTTTTTTAGCGTACTCATATGACCTATGATGTCCTTTATATCCATTGATGTTAATCGTTAATGTTCCATTAATGATCCGATCCTTTTTATCTTTAGATTTAATAATTTTAAGTTTTGAGTGATCGTATAATTACATTAATACCGCGTGAAAAATTAATGAGGCGCGTGTAGATTTTAATTAATAATTAAGACTGGACCCTGCACCAGCTCAGGATAAAACCAGGTTCGAGCGAAACGCGACCCCATCTTGCAATGCACTTATTAATATTAATTCATACAGAATTTTTTTTTTATTTTTATTTATTTATTTAAAGAAATTTACAACTGTATTAAATAAATACAACAAGTAAATAGGCTTTATATATGATTAGTACACATGATAGTCCTGAGAAGAAACTACCCATTGGTAGCACTCCAATGTCTTATGTTAGAAGGTCTCTTGGCCATCTTCTTTTAAGGCGCCTCGGTGGGTTGTCGGGAATAGATATGGAGGAGAGGTCACGGATAAGCGGGTTTGAGTGGGCAGGGAGTTTGGAATGAAAAGAGGTATATCTGTAACGGGCCAAGTCTTCAACTAATGGGATATTTAGGTCTTTATGGATGATTTTATTAGTAACAAAGTAAGGAGCATTGAGGATTTTACGAAGGATTTTGGACTGCAAGGATTGGATGCGAGAGGAATTCGATGGTTTAGTAGACCCCCATAGCTCAATGCCATAGGTCCAAATAGGCCTGATAATTGTGATATAAATGAGTTTTTTGTAGTAAGTAGGAAGTTTTGAACGTTTGTCAAGTAAGTGTTGTAGTAATCTGTATCTACGAGCAGTTTCCTGTCGTTTCAGTCTAGTATGAGGATTCCATGTTAGGCGTTTGTCGAGGTGGAGTCCTAAGTACCGAATCTGTTCAACAGGAGTAAGTAGGATATTGTTAAAGGATACGGTGGGGCAGGAAGTCATAGGCTTACGACGTAGAGTGAAGGTGATTTGATGGGATTTATTAGGATTTATTTTGATTCTCCAGTTTTGACACCATTTTTCAATGGCTGATACAGAATTTTTATATCCATAATATGTAGAATTTTCACAATAAATTTTACATGAAACCGAAACTTAAATCATCTACATGTAAATTTTTAATAAAAATTAATATTTAATTTAAATAAATAAGGAGACTCGCAACCGGAGTATTGAAATATGAAATTCAATTACTCATTTTCTATACGTAAAGTATAATTTTCGCTGATGAAGTCATGCATCAGACTGTATATATTAATAGGAATTAATTTTTTCACTAGCAAAAATTTAATTAAAGAACCAAATTTGTATTCCCTGTTTGCTATTTCTCCGGAGCCTTTCACCTGCTTGGAAGCTCAAAGCCTTATAATTGTGGGCTACTTGCTAATAAATTAATCTTAATTAATCCGAACCGAGGATAGTGGAATAAAGGTGAAGGATTTGGGACCTGTTTTGTTAATGGTTAATGTGATAATTGGAAACGGGTTGGACTGTTTTGGGTCAGTATATCGTTGAGAAAGCAGTGAAAGCTGCGGTATAATTACCGTCACGTGTCCGTGAGTTATTGTACCTATTATTAACAGCATGTCTCAATCAACTGCTTATTTCAGATATAAATTTTAAAAAAAGATCACTATAGGCTGTGCAAAAAAATCCCTACACAACATAACTAAACTTCTTCAAATAAATAAATGGCTCTTCAGTTTTATCAGAGACATTAACTTTATAATAAATTTAAAAGTAAATTATTAAGGATCCTAATCCTAAATTCGTACATGAGACTAAAGTGCAAATTATGTACCAATTATGTTATATCCTTCAATTTCTGGCTTAATGCCCCGCATACTCTACATCCATTGTTGCATAGGGTCTTGAGCGCAGAACTTACTATCAGTAATGGTATTTGTTTACCTTAAATAAAATTATGATATGCAATTTTTAAATGCAATATTATTCACGCTCAACCAAGAGGATTTCTCATCAACCCTCTTTACTGATTCTGGTCCCAAAGTTGACTGAGTCCACCTAGAAAAAATCACGATTTAGTGGCCAAAATTCTATCCTTTTTTGAAAAAATTAAGAAAAATGAAAAGTGTTAATATTAAGAAAAACTTCCAGGAAAATTAAAAAAGACAACGAACTAAATTTAAATATGGAAATTAGCACCAACCGTATGACCAATAACTCATCAAATTAGAAGAAAAAAATAGATGAACTTTTAGATAAGCACATAATATCTTGAGAATGGGGAAACACGAAATGTTTCTCTGAATCTTTGAAATTCTTTATTTTATGAACTGATTACTTTTATTTATTTTTTCTGGCCTATAACAGGACAAAGACAAAATTCAAATGAACTAATGTCATTAGGATTTATTTTTTACTTTCATTGGACAAAATATAGTTCAAAATTATTGAATACAAATTTAGAAATAAGTTCTTCGTGTTGTAAATATTATTAATAAATTAACAACAAATAATTCGGGTTATTATTAACAATTAATAAATAACAAAATGGTGTACACTTTTAATGAAAAACATTTAGTTTTTTTTTTTGTATTTTATTGTATTGTGCGATTTATCAGAATTCATCAAAAGATTTGAAGCATTATTTTTTTTCAAAACCCTTAACTATGCATCAAACTTTATTATTAAACTTCTATTAAAAAAAAATTAATAGAACAAGTATGGATAATATATTATTTTGTTGAGTTAATTTTTTTTTTTTCAATTTTCGCCTTTAAATAATAATGCTTTCAACTGATTATAATCAATAATATCTTAAAAGAAAAGAAAGACAGCAACTAAGATCGTCTTTTCACAAATTATATAGATGTATTAAATTAATAAATCTCTACCTTCTTCTCCGTCGACTGTGGAGGTACGGGATTAACGAGGTTTTGTTAGGTTTTATTTTTAATTAACAAATTTATATTAATTAAAATTTACATTTTTATTAGAAAAATGCCTATAAGTCGCCTATAAAATACGATTTATAAAGAAATTTGAATTTCATCTCTCGTAAAATAAGATGGTTACTAAAACGCTTTTCGAACGATTTATTACTTTGTTCGACTAAATGTTAATTTTACAACCACGTTTAGCCTATTGATATTATTATAACAGATAATAACCGTTTGCTTTGAATCGATTAAACATAAAACGCAGAAATGCAAGTTCCACGCAATAAAACCCAAGTTTTTATATCTTCCCGGAACAAATCGAATCTATATTGATATTTTACAATGATTACTTTCAATTACACCTATTATTATTTAATTTACACATATTATTTATACAAAACCATCTCTGTTAATAAAAATAATTGTTCAAACGCAAACTTTTTATTGGTAATATATATAATTAATTACATGCTTAATAGCCAGGCTTCGATTCACTATTACGCGTTTCTTGTAAGATATGAACTGGATTCGTTCATGTTATTTATTCGCGTTATTAATTTTACAACGTTTTAAATCGTTTTTTGCATTGGAATCTGTCCCAGATGTACTCTTGATGGCGCAGAGGCAATCGCGAACTTTATACGATATTTTTATGAAGGCCGACCTCTTTTCGTTCCTTGTTTGCACCTTCGCTAAACGGGTCTCCGGCATGTACCGACACTAAAATGAAAACCAGAATTTTAAGTCCTTCCGAAGGAGATTATATTTTTATCTCATTAATAATCTAGAAAGTCCATACTTCTTCCAGATTCGAAACATGTTCATTTAGACGAGCGGTATCCTGTTGCGAATGCTAAACTGGACCTCAGCTTATGATTATTGCGAGATAAAATAAAATCTGGTCCGCGCAACACACAACTTTCACTTACATATATTGTTAAAATTAATTTATATAAAGCTAGAGTTCGAAAACATATGTTTTTGAATAAATAATATTACATTATAAAAATTTTACAAACAAAAATCATCTAAGTCCTATAAGCCCTATTCGTCCATTTACTTCATCTTTTATTTGCTATATTTTTCTAATAAAATCCTTAGTTTTCCAACGGTATATTATACATATATTCTTTTATTCAGAAAAAAATATATTTAAGGGTATCAAATTCGTACAATTTTTATATTTAGCCGTTCGTTACCAATGGTAATAAGTTTATATTTTTTATATGTTAATTTTATAGAACTCAAAAAGAAAAAAATTAAAATCAGCATTTCAGCTCTCTCATACTATTTCAATCAGAATGAAACCTACATGATATTAAAGCCAATTTTAAAGTTTACTTTAATATAGCGTGTTTAATCAAAATCGTTTGAGCCGCTGTGGAGAAAATAGTAAAAAGGTGCAAAATGCATAGTATTATGTAGCACTTCCGGTCAGCCAATTTTTGTAAAACATATGCTGTAACATCTCGGGCTTACAGTTGTCCTAAATATCAAATTTCAATTTTGTACGACTTTCCGTTTTCGTGCTAGACTTGCCACAGGAGTTGGTCGTTTGTACTCAAGGGACCCTAAAAGGTGTAATTCCGGTGAGAACTCGAATTCGAGAATTTTCATGATCACAATACTTTCCTATGTATTTCTTAAATAGGCAAGTGAAAGTAAAAAAAATTAAGTTTTGATTTTAATAGCTTGTACCAAAATGTTAAAGACAGCATTATGCACAAATAGTAAGACCTTCACCAAGCATAGGCTAGCTTTATAAGACACAGACCATTACTCGCAAATCTCTCTGACGTAGACTGAGCAAACCACCACTCTTATACCATCGCGGATCATTACTACATGTGGAGTTCATAGTCCGTTGTACTAGTGCCTTGATTCCAGTCCGAAACTAGGGCTCAGTTTCAGAGTTGGGTCAGTTTTCCGAGTTTATGAAAGTCCGTCAATTCCAAACCGGATCATAAATGTAGCAATTTATAAGAGGAGAAGAAAGAAAAAATGATAACATTTAATGTTTTTAAATATTTTAGAAATAAAACATAATTTCTAGATTCCGTCGATATTAATCAAAAATTAAAATTTTCTAAACAAGAAAAGGCTATTAGGTACTACATTGTTTTTCTATATATTTTGTAGTGCTCCCAATCTACATCAGTTACTGACATTTTCACCAGCTTCATGATGATTTTCGGGATTAATTATTTTTACATTACGGAAAATATATTATTGGAAAAATATATTAATAATAATTATTGTACGAGTTTCTACTGTATAGAACTAAAAATAAAATAAAATACATACAATTTTATAACTGGTTCTATTTAACTGGATCATTTTCACTATATCATCTAGTCCTGATAGATAGATTAAAGTTTCAAGCCAAACATGAATAAAGTAACTTTTATGCGGCCAGAGTGAATGAAAACGTATAACATAAGGAGATCGCTAATCCAGCTTTTTATCTCTTATTTTATACTTGCCTGAATTTAGTAATTTTTGTATCAATCGATTAAGGCGACTCTTTAGTGGGATATGAATTGGAATATAGTTGTAAAATAGACTTCTAATAAACCTTATCATGAAGTGGATTATTCACTTCATTTTTTTAAGCAAAATTTCTTTAGATGCGACTATGGTGCAACTGAAAGCATTGAAAGACTTCAATGCAATGAAAATGTGTTACTGTGATGTCTTGTTTATTCTATTCTTAGATATTTTCGCTGTATGTATACTGTATGCTCTTAGGAATAATAACTTTAATAACAACGAAACAAAAAATAATAAAATAAATGATCATGTAATAGAATATATTATGCATACAAGAATTTCCAGTAAACTAGCCGATCTATGAGCCGAAAATAACCGAAGCATATTATCCTGATATCTCATCTACGGATATTCTCTGCGTCTTACAATATTTTCTTTATGTAAACCTATTATAGTTACACGATTAACGTGCAACTGATCCAAGATATTATAACCTTTATTTTATTGCGACAGAATATCCACGTGTGTTTGTGAGTGGATTTAATTTGTTAGTGAATATTTTCTGAGAGTGGAAGTGATGAAAAACTGTTGTTTGTTTCATTAAAATGTCTGAATCACAGCATTTTTCTATAACAAGCGTTAAAAGCAATGCTATTTGGTGTTAGTGACTTTACCATAGGTCACAGAAAACGAAATTCCGATGCTAGAATGGTAAGTACCTCCACTTCCATTCCCAAAGGTGACCTGAATATTTGGAAGTCTAAAGTTGGAATTGGTCCTTTAACTTTGTAAAGTGTTGGGCCGATTAAGTATCCGAGGGGAATATCGGTCCTTTTAGCTCCATTAGTTGGGATCATGTCATGGCTGACAAACCATGGCTCCGCTTTTAGCTATTTGAAGGTTGGGGGAAATTAAACGAAAAAAAATGTTTAAACTCTACTCGTTGTAGAGTTTTGCGATATGACTCATGATGATCGATGGAGAAAATCGAGTTTGCATAGTTGCTCGGCCGTGATGATCAACGCTGCAACCGGAAGATGGCAGTTAGCTAAGAGAGAAAAAAAAAGATCTTTAATGACCGTGTTGGAGCGAGCCCGGCTGAGTAAGTCATAAATCGACCACAGCCTTCCCGTGCTACTGGTTGAGCCAGGGTCTTCTAAATCAGCGATATTAGAGAGAGCAGCAGCTGTACTATTAACATATTACGGGCGGGATATTTAACCTGATTTTACTCGAGGGAGAGCCCTAAGTGCGCTGTTAAACGCTCCATGGCTCCTCACAAAAACTATACCACGTGCTCTCTGCTTACTTATTATCGGCGCTAATTATATCAAACCCTACCACTTACTCGCCGGAGGTCTCTACCACACTGTTTTACCTACTCTGGCATATTCTAGAATATCTTAGAAGATCCGCCTCACAGAAATCTCATTTAACAACTCTATTTAATACACTCCCACTCCTTTGTTATACAAAACAAAAAATACGTAGGAAACCGCCAAGATCCCATAATCTAACAAGCCAACCAGTCAAAGAGCATCTGTACTATATAACATTATGGTCTGAAATAAAACACTTTTTACGCAACGAATCAGAGAAGAAAACTTCCTTCAGTGAATCATGAATTCCACATAAATGCTAGTAACTCAATTTATTAAATCGCCAACTTCAATTCTAATGAACTTAAGGGAGACAGTTGCAGCCATGGTTGCAGTCGTCATAGCTACTTTTAAACCCTTTAAATTAAAATGAACCAGAACGAAGGGCTTATTATTTTTTTTTAATTTAAAAAAAAAAAAAACCTTTTCTAGGTTTTTCAATCAATTCAGAAATCAATTTGTTTTTAGACAGATTAAATTTAAGAATTGTAAAAGACGTACTAACCACCATCAACTGATAATTAACAATGAAAACTTGCTTATATACGAAATTCTCTGTGTCTAAATAACCAAGTTCCGAGAAATGGTCTGTCTGTTCGTGTTTGTGTTAAGTCTAAGTAGCATGAAAACGAAAAGTCGTGCGAAACTGAAATTATATATTTTAGGATCGTATATTCCAAAGATGTCACAGAAATAGAACCAGAAGAGCCAATTTATAAAATGCATTTTGCACCTTCACACGATTGTTTTTAAAAAATGGCTCTAATAATTTTAATTAAACTCCCTATATCGATGTAAAATTTAACGAGTTTTATAATGATGTAGGCTTCATTTTGATTGAAATAGTCAGACTGGGCATAAATGCCGATATTTTAATTTTTTTTTCTCTAAAGTACCCTTAATATAATAAGAACAGTAATACATATGTTTAATCATACCGCTGGGAAGGATTTTAGAAAAAAATACCTTATACACAAGGTTGCAAAACGTAACGGAGAGAGATGAAAAGCGGATAAAACTAACTGAATCTATTAAAACATATGTTTCTATCGAAACTCAATGTAATTAATTCTTATTTGAACTAGGTAACTTATTTTAAAGTTCTTAAATTGATTCAATCTGTTGTGTCGTGTGTTATGAGCACAAGATTTTTTTATTAGATATTTCTAAAGTATATAATTACAGCGGAACAATAATAATTAAAAAATCCGTCATTTCTCTATTGCCATCGAGGTCAGGTGCATTATCTTACATGTGAACGAGAACTGCCAACTATTGTATTTCTGCTTTCTGACCGTACTACCGAGACCGAAACATGTCACCGTTTTAACAAACTATTCCAGACAGGGAGATGGCGGTAGCTTTTCTCAAAGCATCAACATTGTTCAATACTATCATTTGTTAGTGTAAGAGGGAAGCAGTTTATTTCAATGAATTAACATTAAATCTAAAGAACAATTTTTTTATTTCGGGCAACAGTTTAGCCAACCCCAACTTATAACACCCCACGTTTTTGTTGAATCTGAATCTTGTACAACCATCGCTTATCACCTTCTTAGTAACTGAAAGAGGTGGCTCTTTTCAATCGAATTAACACACCTTTTCCGGGTCATCATGAAAAGATATAATCGTTGAGTGTTTCTACCCATCTTTCGGTTGATTAATGACATCCGGATCACATATCATCAAGTGCTCCATACCCCAATGACAATATCGCAAGATACAGGATATTTTTTTTTTTCTGTCGTTAGGAACGTAAAACGTGCTACCTAATCTTATAGTTACAAGCTTCCCATGAATGGGTTTCATTATGTTTGCAATCAACTTTGTTGACACGTGAACCAAGACCACTGAACTAAATGTTTAGTAAGAGTACTATGAGACTACTTAGAGAACTGATAAAGAACTACAATTTACCGTTACTATCGTAAGAACTAATCTGCTATTGACCCATCCATAATTGCACCACACTTTATTAGCCCTGACGATATGAGCGGATTCCTTATCAACACGACGCCACTCGAGAGTGAGTCATTCATCATATTCATTGATTAGTGGAGAATCAAAGCAAATACTTGGATGCGATCTTTGAACATCAGCTTCGGTAAAACGTGATCTCCTCAGAAGTACAATTTTTAAGATATAGTATTGCAATTTGTTACCCAAATTGTTAACAGTATTTAGAACAAAGCTGCGTACTTGAAAGTTCTGCTTTTGCCAATCATTGCGCCATTGTAAATTTACTTCGTTATAAAAACACTAAGAACACCATTACTCTACAATACTTTTCAATAATAAAACATAGAGTGGTCCTTAACCTAAAACTAAACCTAAGTTGAGTCGTTACTTCCTTAGGACCGCGCTACACCGCGAGAGTAGGTAAAAGTAAAATTTGTGTAGTTTGATGTGATGTCGGTGATAGTGAATTATCATATACTCTCACATGCTTTCAACGTATTATTTTCTATAAAACTTTATTATTTATTTTTTTACCATTTATAATAAATAACGTTTGATTTCTTACAATGGAGTTTCGACATTAAAAAAAAAAATTGTTTTCATGATATGTGTATATTACAATTGTGTGTTTTGATATAACTTTATCATTGAGTTCTTTTATCTTTTTAAAAAAATAATATCTAATGATATCGTAGGATTTTTAAAAATTTATTATTTTTTTTATATAAGTCTTATCCCTTACCCCCTACAATCGTGAAGTCTTACAAGGCCTCGGCCACCCGAATAATATATATATATATTTATAACAATATATATTTTGTAGCGCTGAATGATAATCAGTAATTATGATGCTTGTTAAATTCCATAGCATTCTAAACTATATGTTGGAACCAATAACCAAACATCTTTTTTTTTCATTTTTAATATTAGTTTGAATGAACAATAATTTTTTTTTAATTGTTCTTTCCATTGGTGGAAATAATCTATTCATATATCGAAAACGCATATTCAAATCCAGATGCTAAGTGCTCCGACACAAGACTGATGACAGATGTGTCAAGAGATCATAGTCAGAGAAATTCGGAAGTCTCACTACCTTCTATATTTGAAGAGACATCTTAATTATGGTTTTCAAAAGACAAAATATGGCCTGGGAGAGTTCGAAGATGCCATGCCTTTATGATGATAAGGAATTCTGACCAGAGGATGTGGAGACTCCGAATATCACGAATTCCCGACAAGAGTCGGATTCTTCCTAAAATAACGGTCTGTATATTGGAGAGGACTTGTGAACCCTTAACCCGGGCGTACTCCTGGATGGGTCCATGATCGGCGACTGATGCTAGATGTTGAGTTGGAACCAGACACCGCTTTGGTCACACTAGACCGTGCCTTCGGTATAAGATTCCATCCCCAGGTAGTTCGGGGTTCCGCCCATACCTGCGCTTAATCCTCCGCCATATTAATGTCTGGAATCTTTTCAACTCCGCTGGCTTAATATTCACTGTAACTATTATCATCGGCATTCCAATTCTTAGAGAGTACCAGGAGGCTAACATGAAATGGTCCATGTGAAAAAAGTGGATAAAAATCAACTTTCTCACCATAGAAACGTCGATATACAAATAGAATGTAGTTTTAAATATTTAAAATTAGTTAATAAGATGATAAAATTAAAATTTTCCAATTAAATATCCTCATGGACATAACAATTCAGTGGAAAATATTTAGTTATACTCCACAGGGGACCTAAAAAAATGGTCCCTAATATGTGCGATGTCAAGTACTCGTTACAGATCCTTATACTAATTAAACCTCGATAGGCAAAATTAAGGGCCCCCAGTGTAGCATCGTCCGATTAGTCTTAGCAGCATAAAGTGATGTTAAATGAATAAACAAACAATCCAGTGGAACAAGGTGCCTCAGAATAAAATATGGTCATCGGAAGATTCCAAAAGAGAGCCAGAAGTGTCTTAAACAATAATTGATAACAAATGCCAATTGAGGTGACATAAAGACTAAAAAACAGTTTTTGTGTTTTTAGTACTAACATTATCAAAATAAAAAAGAACCTATATATGTGTCTATATTGATGTAAGATATGCTATCTATAATCCGCCTTGAAATGATAGAATTACGTTTAAATTTTTTTGAGCATTATAATTTCTGATTCGGGGTTGAAAGTAATCGGCGTATGGTTCAATTTTCGAATATGCGGACCTCTATCCCTTTGGAACCACTAATACAAAATAAGGCTAATATAAAGTAGGCTAAAATAAAAATGTGTAGTTATTCATATTGCCTATGTTATTTCTGTTCTGTTATATGGCCTGTTTAATACGATAACTATAAAATGTGATTTTAAAAAACGATATATTTTGGGATTATTTAAGTATTATTCTCTCATATTAATAAGTTAAGTTTTTTTTTATTATTTTTTTTTTTTTAGTTATTGAAGAAAAACAGGAAAACTGACAAGCCCATTTCCGCACGACTGGTAATATTTTATTTTACCATCGAGAAATTAAAGAAGCATGGTGGTGCTCAAATATTGAATAAAAGACTTGTCAATTAAAAAATAACAAATATTGATATACGGCGAGGGAAGCTTGGGTAGGGGGATGGGAGGAAGTGGGGAAAGGGGGAAGGGAGACCGAGTTAGATCAACACTCCAGAGAACAATCAAACGGCGACTGGAGAATAAAAAGGGTAATGAGAAAGAGGATAAAAAGAAAAGACCAAAGAATAAAGAGATAAAAGAAAAATAAAACAAAAAAAAAAGAATAAAATAAGAAAAACTGTTGGCTAGGACTGTCATCATTGGAGTCTCTTCGCGGCGAATCTTAATTGCTTCACGGCAAATTTACTTAGGCCCTAAACGATAACTTTTCCCACTTTCTGTTTAGTTTTTATACTTCCACAAGCCATTAATGTTTTACAAATAGAAACACCGCGTTATATGGCCGGGGATAATTCAATCTTATCTTACGGCTCAATTAACCCTAAAGCTTAGGTTATTACAGCCTCCTTCATTGTCTCTTCTCGAGTAGCGACCATACGCCATAATAAACTACCAATGTGTTATAAGAAATATAGAGAAAAAAAGGTAAAAGAACTTTTATAAATTTCATTTTATACTTTTATTTATTAAATAGCGTTTAGAAATATATAATAAAAAAATCTGGGGCCCATAACACAAGACACAACTGTTCACACCAATTTAAGAACTTATAAATAAAGTTACTTAGTTCAAATAAAAATCAATTACATTTTAATAGAAGCATATGTTTCATTAAATAATCAATTATATTATTATCTACAACAATCAGTTAGTTTTATCCGCTTTTCATCTCTCTCCGTTACGTTTTGCAACCTTGTGTATAAGGTATTTTTTTCTAAAATCTTTACCTTCCCAGCGGTATGATTAAACTGTATACTGTTCTTATTATATTAAGGGTACTTTAGAGAAAAATAAAATAAAATATCGGCATTTATGCCCAGTCTGACTATTTCAATCAAAATGAAACCTACATCATTATAAAACTCGTTAAATTTTACATCGATATAGTGAGATTAATTAAAATTATTAGAGCCATTTTAAAAAAAAAATCGTGTGAAGGTGCAAAATGCATTTTATAAATTGGCTCTTCTGGTTCTATTTCTGTGACATCTTAGGAATGTACGATCCTAAAATATATAATTTCAGTTTCGCACGACTTTTCGTTTTCGTGCTACTTAGACTTAACACAAACACGAACAGACAGACCATTTCTCGGAACTTGGTTATTTAGACACAGAGAATTTCGTATATAAGCAAGTTTTCATTGTTAATTATCAGTTGATGGTGGTTAGTACGTCTTTTACAATTCTTAAATTTAGTCTGTCTAAAAACAACTTGATTTCTGAATCGATTGAAAAACCTAGAAAAGGTTTTAAAAAAAAATAAAAATAATAATAATAATGGAAAAGCCCATCGCTCTGGTTCATTTTAATATAAAGGGTTTAAAAGTAGCTATGACGACTGCAACCATGGCTGCAACTGTCTCCCTTAAGTTCATTAGAATTGAAGTTAGCGATTTAATAAATTGAACTACTAGTATTTATGTGGAATTCATGATTCACTGAAGGAAGTTTTCTTCTCTGATTCGTTGCATAAAAAGTGTTTTATTTCAGACCATAATGTTATATAGTACAGATGCTCTTTGACTGGTTGGCTTGTTGAAGCCTACGTCATTTCAAACCCCCTTAAACTGTACATCGATTGATTTTATCAGAATCGTAAGAGCAGTATTTGAGTCAACGTGCAAAACGCATGGTATAAAGTGACATCTTAAACACACATCCTTCTAAAATATAAAATTTCAGTTTCGTACGACTTTTTGATTTTTCAAGACTGACCGAATACACAGAATATACAGACTGTTTTGCGGGTCTTGGCAATTTGAACTCAGGAGTCCCCAAAAAGTGTATTTTCGGCAATAACTCGAATTGGAAAATTTTTACAGTCGCAATCCTTTCCATTACTATAATATGTTCTATATATAGATAAGTGAAAGTAATGATAGAACGAAATCAATATTTTGAGTATTGCTCAACTTCACTGAAAAAAATGGGATATTGTATTTTCCTATTATTTTTGGAGCTTTATGATTTATTATTTATTTACCTTATGTGACTTCTTTGTTTGGAATAATATATTATATAATAAACATGCACCACGTAAAAGTTACACCTGAGGACTACATGTAAAAAATGCAGCCACATCGAACCCGCAGCTAGCTAAAAGAAAAAGTACAAACTTCGTTACATGTTTTGTTTTTTTTGTCATCCGCTTTTTTCACGATCAAACGCGAAACGTTCTTTTAATGCTATTAAATCTACTGTTCAATGATGAGGGAAAAAAAAAAAAAAAGGTCTCGAATTCGATGTACAATGTGCATTCAAATTCAATTATGTAGAAATTGTATTACTTTTATCAATATATCCCACACTCACCAAAAAAAAGTAGCTTTAAAATAATTCTAAGACCAAAATCAAAGCGGAGTTTACTTTCATTTTTTTATCTTGAAGATTCAGAAATCAAATTTGACATTTTTAGTTTGGAAATCAATTTCTATTGTATGCTTTTGCATGTTGTTCATTCTTTTGTGTATATATATATATATATATATATATATATATATATATATATATATATATATATATATATATATATATATAATATATATTATTTATACGTTTGATGAGGGGGTAAAAGACAGCACTTTAACACCATTATTGGGATCAGATCATTAACTGATACTTGAGTCTTTAGTTTCTGAATTGTTCTAATATAGAATAGAACATATGTGAGCGGCGTGGTCTAATAGATAGAGCACTAGTCTACTGTTCTCAGAGTCCTGGGTTTAAATCCCGGCTGTGAGAGAATAAATAATATTCGTACGGGGGGCAACCCCAGGGTAAGGAGACCTTCCTGGAACCGGCACATCCTCCAAAAAGTGGGTACCCGAATTAATGATGAAACACCTAGAGGCGGTGTAATCTCGGCCTAATCATCTCATTGCACGGCCGTTGGCCTAGAAACAATACAATTATCTATATGTACTGAGTCCAGGACCTTTTACGGGTTTTAATGGTACAGGTTTTTTTTTAGAAAAGAATATAAACAAATTATTCGTCACTTAAGAATAAAAGTTTATACGATTGAAGTATATATTTCTGGCCAACATACAAAAGAAACATAAATTATTATTCCCAATGGTGAAGGAAGAAAAATTATACAAAAAAAAAAAAAAAAAAAAAAAAAAAAAGAACATGTTCTTAAGACAATCGAGACGTTGAGTTCTAAAAGGTACTATATCTATTCTGGGATATTTTACAGGAAGAGCGAAATTCTCTAATTAATTTATTATTAAATCAATTTATTTGATTCTTTTGTTCTTACTATATTAATAACACTATATTAAAGTTATGTAGTGGAATGTTTTAGTAAGATTTGGAATAAAGCTAAATGAGTAATTAGTAACTTTGAAAAATGATTGTATTTTTAAATCGCGTTTTTAAAGAACTTGAGAGTTCATTACATAAAATCAAATATAATATTTAGAAGAATAAAAATAAGTCAAAAATATTTTGGAAATCAATGACTTAATTGTGTTTGACAAAATTAAAAATAAATTAATCGAAAACAGAATTGAAATTTGGGCACTAAACAATTATTTTCATTCATTTAATGTTAGATATCTAGAATTGAAATATCACAATTGCTTAACGTCTCTTCAGGATGATAACAGTTATTGGAAAAGTTGGGATTCAAAAGAGAACAAAGAAACAGCATGGCGGATATGGGTTGGTAGAGAATTCCAAAGGACATATCATGTACCTTAAAGAACTTTCTTTTTTTTAGATTTTTGTTTTCCCTTGTTTGATTTTGATGACTAATGATATTTTTGGAATATTGTACAATAATCCTTCGCCTTCCAGATGGATAATTGATTGATGAGAACGCATTCCTCCAGACCCTGAAGGTTCCAGGTACCAGCTACCTGCTTGGATACCCCAGCATCCATTTCTTCCTTCATGGACCATTCAATCCGTTTTTTATTTTATATTTGTCGACTTATCAAACCTATTGTTGGCCATGTGTCACATACCAAACGAGCTCTGGCTATAGCTCTAATGAACTTGTATCGTTCGCTAACTAATCTAAGATATTTGACGAACAGTATTATTATTTCCAAAGACACAATTTTTATATAGTTAATTGTGGACTAAAGAAGCGAAGAACACGGGCGATTGGAGAGTTTCTTTCTGATGCGGGTAGTCTGTTTAACATCGGGCATATCAAGTGACTGCAGCAGCTGTGGGTACATTCTACGCCATCTAGATTGTCTTAAAAGCCTTTCTTTCGCCTGGGATTTTTCATGTTGCTGGTCAATGACAAATTTATTATTCAATAATAATATGCATTATGGTTGTTAATATTTTTGTATATCTATGATAATGATGGTGCGAATGACGACCCCTCAGAATCATTTAGGAATGTGTTTTAATTATTCCTGAATCTGAATATATTATGATATAAGGTGAGGCAGAAAGATAATAAATAATTTAAATAATAATAATATTATTACAGAGAACACACTGCCATCGATTTTAACAGTCTGGCGCGCTTGACGCAAAGACTTTTTATTTCTCACATACCAATTTTAACTTTATAATTATTAAAAACTATATTTATTTAAGAGAAGTTAGCATGTTTATTTCTTTTTAAATTATATCTTAAACCCAATATGGTTCAGCATTATAAAGGTTTTTAAAAGTTTATAATGCATTTTTAAATGTTCAATAACATTAAATCAAGTATTACTGAAAAAGAAAAATTATTTAAGCAGTTTATTTTTCAGCCGTAAACGCAATTCTGAAATAATTAGAAATGCGGTATTAATTTTCAATTCGAATCAAATAAAAATAGCATATATTATATTAATTTTTTTTCTAACAATTTTGCATGTATGATTAATTTAGCATTAATTAATAATCAACCAAAAAAATATGAATAAAATATTCAACATTTATGGTTTATTTGATATTAATTATTTCAAATATAATTCTTTTCCTTCTTGATTTAATGATCAATAATTAAATAAATATATTAAAATATTCTTTCCTACTTTTTATAGCCTTTTTTTACATGTATGATGAGAAGTATTTTTACATTTTTATTCCAAAGACGAGTTAATACAGACAATGTGTTGCATTGTATAAAATCTCAACAATTAGCTATTATATATGAATTTGTATATATTCTTATTAGTAACTGTCTCTTATAATATAACATTGTTTCTTCAAAGTACAGTTTTATAAATGTATGATTCATTATAAAGTAAACAATCATCGTTGCTTTGAAAGCTATAAGTGTCAACGTTGTAGTCTAGTGAAGAAGGATTATTTCATGCAATAAAATAAATAAATCTTAAAAGTTTTGCTGAAAAAGGCCCTATAGGACATGTACTGATGGTTTGATTATTTTTGTGGAAACCGTGTGGTCAGCATTTGTTTCAACCTTCGGATTTAATTTTAGGACTGATTTCAAAGATAGTCTATGAACTTTCTACAACCAGTACTACTACTACCTCCTAAACTTGTTATACAAAATTATTCAACAAAATCCGTAAACAATTATATTGGTATGTTTTGGTTTCTTTGCGTTTTTTTTTTTTTTTTTTTCGAATATTTATTAAAAAATAGCTTAGAGTCGGGAGAAATCTAGTCCTTTCACATTAGGTGTCAAGAATACTTAAAAGTACATTAACTCATTTGTCAAAGCTTTAACTCCAAAACCAAACCAAGAGGCAAAAGAGAAAATTAACCCATTGTTCAGGTTATTCGTACTTTTTTGAGCTGTTAATTTTTCTTTAACTATTTTTTATTATTTAACAGATATAAGGTTCGATGCGAAGCACTTTTGGGACACCTTCCGCTATCGTAAGACCATCATATGCCAGACCAGCATCTACATCGGTTTGGTAATAGTTTGAACAGACAATATGACTCTTCGGATTTAGTTTAATTATTTCCAAAGAGAGTTTACTAACGTATAATTCAATTTCACGTCAATACTAAATTTAACAGATTCAGCACGTGTGATATTAAAACCATATTATCCAGTATATGGTTATAAAACCTTGCTTTGTCCTAAAGATGTAGCTTTGGATCAAGAGTATCATCCAGTAAGAAGACAGCACCTGCTGATGGCGGAGACACCATCGCTGCACGATCGGAGCCGAGACGTAGCATTGAATATAACCTAGCGAGAGTAATAAAGGCCTAGGGCTCTCCCTTTGTGTGCCTTGGCTACCTGCTCCCGGACGATAATGCCACGCCACCTTCCTCCTACGCTATTCATCTCCTCGCTTCCCAGGCTCTTGCGTCACCGTCTGCTCTCTTCTCTGGTTCCACGGATCAGTGGGTCGAGGGGGTGGATCAGGATGTTAATCTCGGGTCGGGGTAGGGCGGTATTCGGTCTTGGAAGGATTCAAGGGTAGAATATAGTAACATTAATCTACTTGACGTTCGTATAAAAGTCTCACTCAAAAGAAAAAAGTTAGTTAAGATTCGGAAAAGGAAAGAAGGGACCCATCATAAAAAGACGGGATTGTAAAATTCCTGCATCCAGTTATAAATATGCGTTTACATGTTGTTTTTTCCAATCATTGACAATCAAATTTGCTTATGGAGTACTTCGTCTTTCTTTAGCATGGTTCTCTTTCATTCTGAGCTCAGTGTAAAACGTTCTACATACAGTTTACTGTTTCATTCCAACATTTATACCAATTATATACTTGTCTTTTATGTTTATTGTTTCTTATTAACATACTGTGGAGGCGTTTTAACGTTTTAGACGAGAATTCAAAATTGCCATAGATACAGTTCCTAGACGGGACTAACTTAAGAAAACTGAAAGAATTTCCTTCAAAGGCGTACGCAGGATTTTCTTTGGAGAGAGAGGGAGAAGTACCTTGAAAATCTTTAGTGAAGCCTTTAGTGTTTCTGTCTCGAAAATATATACTTATTTTGCAAACACAGTCAATATATCCATAAAACGGTAAATTAAGTACGTATTTGTAAGTAGAAACAATCTATAATTAAACTGTTTAACCTATTACCTTATTTAATTTTATTTTTCCCAACATTTTTTATTGAGAAAGGGGCACTTACTCCGCTGTTCCATGCCTACGCTCATAATCATCTCATGCATTAAATATATAATTAACAATCTGACGTTCAATATTCCTACAACGCTTAACACTTGATTGGAATTATAAGCCATTCACGATTTCTAGTATATTCTACACTTTTAAATTTTTCTCTTAAATATCCCATAATTCTTCAAACACACTTGAGTCACGCTATTCAATAGATCCATTAGAAACAATTCTGTTTCAATCTTAATGCATACGAATTTCAAAAACATCATAATTAGAAGTGATTAATCGCTTGCAATCGGTCATTTTCAAACAATCGCGTGACGCTTCGCTAAGACTCTATCCGCGTCGCGACATTATGAAATTAAGTGTGTTTGCTGCTTTGACAGAAGCCGGAGTCATTAAATAAGGAAGTGAAAAATAAAGCTATATATAATTCGTAAACATATTTAAAAATAAAAACAAATGTACTACAAATTGTAAAGTAACTTCTTATGTCGATGTAAATCCCACTACGCCCGATTTATTACGTTCGTTATAATCATTATAATTGTTCTGCGTCAGAGACATAAATTATGAAAATATATTGTAATTTGAAGGTTTTTCTTTGCCTAAGCTCAGTACACTAATTATATTTCTTCTTAACCTATTACATAAAACTATATTTTAAGATTATAATTAATTTAAATCATTTAATGGATATGCTTAATTCAATAATTTCCATTTTTATTCCTTAATATTTTTTTAAATCAGAAGAAGGAACTAAACCTCTTTAACATAAATAGCATCCATAACAATTCTACAGAAAAAAAAATTAAAGCTTTCTACAAATAAAATTTGGGTTTTTGTGTTTAAAGATGCCGAAAATTTAAAAATAAAAAATACTTCTGTCAGCTATTTATTTCCGATACCAACCTCGGAGTCCCCGATATGACCATCAATTTAAAAAAAAAAAAAAATCTGATAAAGATTTTATAGAATCATAAATTGGCCCTATATATAAACTAAGCCATTCGGAATCTGTACACCAAAGCTGAACATATCAAGTAACACCAAAAGAAAAAGAAAATTGATTTTGTTAACTTTAGAATCATTATTTCTAAGGAATTATTTAATGCAATGATTTGGTGTACATTTAAGCATTTTAAATAAAGATTGTACTATAATAATACATCTATAAATATAAAAATAAAACCCTTGGTCATGGAATCACGCGTGAACGGCTTATTATTTTTTGGTGTTGATGACAGTCAGGAGAAGGTTCTTATGAAAGAAAAAAAAAGTTAATATGGTCGTTAGGTTTTCTTTAACACCCCAAGGTAATAATAATCTATATCTATTTATTTAGATATAATATTCAATATATATATATATATATATTGAAAAATATATATATATAAAAATATATATAAATAAAAATAAATATATATATATATAATTATATATATATATATATATATATATAAATATATAAATATATATATATTTATATAAATAAATAAAAATATATATATAAATGAACCCCTATTTTCCTTGGTCATTGTTAAGACAGCACTTTCTCTGTTGGTGCAGCAAGTAATTAATATTTTTCCAGGTCAGACTGTTTTTTTTTCTTGCCCACCGATTAAACTTCTTTATCAATTCACAACGGTCAATAATTGAATAAATACTATAAATATAATAAATATTACTTCATTAATGAATCAAAATAATGTTTAAATTCATATAAATACGTCCAGTGCCTCTATACCAACGGATGTTAAAGGTATTTCGGGCAAAGACAGCTAGCTGTCCCCCTAATCAAAGACATCATTAAGGTTGTGTTTTCTTACTTTTGACCATCACTGAAATTATAACAGAATAAATTATTATCTGCCTTAGACGATCTGGGACCCAGACCTGGTCATTCATAAGCATAAAGAATTTGTCATTTCTATCTCCTTGTTTCATTGATTCATGAACATTGGGACACTAGCGTATGAAGGAGTACTTGATGATTGGATGAATTAATATCGTGACATAGTATAGATGATAGCATAAACCCAAAGCAAAATTAGTCCAGATTGAAAAAAAAATGTGAATTGGTGAGAGTTGTAAATTATTAATATCTGCCAGGGGAAGCTGGAGCAGCCTAGTAATGTAGGAGCTTTTAAACCTGTTCTAACCCATGGCGGTCCTAACCTTTTGCGAACGTGGGTTGTACAGGACAGCTAACTATATCTAAGGACTTCCCGTTTTATATTGGAGTTCGACGTCCAACCTCATAGCAGTGATACGGCAGCATTCCCTAAGGTCCTGTGAACATCGCATACAATCCAATTGCCTTGTTTCGTAACATTTTAATGTAAAAATGTTTCAGATTCGAATTTAGTTTAATATTCATTGCGTGAGTGTTGGATAATTCCTTTAATATGTGTGAAGTACTTTTGTATGCTAACTTGGCCAATTATAATAATTATAGAAAAAGGTCACTGGGTAAGAAACAAAAAGTCTTTCCCTCGTTTCATGGAAACCTTTTCAAATGTGTCAATGCCAAAATATTCGAGCATTGACCAACGGGTTTCGATTAGCATAACAGTTAAGTAACAAAATAAAGTAAGACGTACAACCAAAAGGTTTAACAATAGTAAATGGGTATGATAAATTAAAATTTAAGGAAAATTAGAACTCAGAGAATTACTTTAATGATAACAATGTATGTTATTTATTAGAGTATGGTACATTTTCCTTTTTTTTTTTAAATGTACCTATTTACAAAAGTGTATGTTATATGAATTTCAAATGCAAAACTTAATCCTTTTAGAAAACATTTTTCGTTACATAAAATTTTGTTTGGTTTTTTTCCGATTCCTATACAATGCTATATGTTTTGTTAAAAGGGCCCCCTGCCATCAATCAATCAACCCGACATGAAATGACATAAGAACACCGCTAAAAGAAATTGAAGAAGTTTAATACCATGGAATAAAAAGCAAAAATTATTACTGATCAAAATTCAGGATTTTGTAGATCACGACTAAATTAAAATTGTTACCTATGTATATTAAAGCCCGAGTTTAATACACAGTACACAACTGTGATGAATAGAAAAATTATTATATACCTACAAACTATCATGTGATTTTGAAGTAAGTTCGAATACCTACCTATGAGTAAAAGTCCTTTTAATGTTTAATAACTATTATTTTAATAAAAATACCACTTCACGAAGAAAGTAGTACACACCAATATGTCCATTACACCATCTGTTGAGTACATACTGGATTTCTTACAGTGTATAAACAACCGAAATAAGAACATTAGTTACATCTTGAGTTATGTGATGCTCCTTAACAAATGTCGCTTTCTCTCTCTCACTGCTGTAAGTTGGTAATGTCAGCTTCTCGGTAATTAATCGGCTACTCTCTAAGAAATCGATTAGTATAAAAGAGGCTTTAGTGATAAACAAAAATTAAATTCTATAATTATGAAAAACTGGTGTATATAGTTCTCTTGGTGGAGGCTTTATCTACGCTGAGCGCTATAATCCTTATGGGGCCTGGGCATTTTCCTCCAATTTCTGATCCCTAGTTTCCTTAAGTCTTCCTCCAGATCATCCCAACAATATTGCCGATTCTACCTCTTTGTCTTTTCCTTCCTGTTGTACCATTTCCGCGCAACATCTTTGGCTATCCACTAAGACTTATTCTTTCGATATTAGTCATCAATCGAGTCTTCTTAAGAACGCTAAGGGTACCAGGCTCACCATTAGCTCAAAGTTGCTCCTGATCCTCCACATACGGCTCTCTGACGGCCCCAAGATCTTCCTTAGGACTCTTCTCTCCCAGACCAGATCGGATCAGAAGATACCCCCTGATCTGGGGTACAGCAGCTGGTGATGGAGCGGTCGATTAGATACCAGGGATAAGACGAGGTTACAAACAGGTAGCCCAGCCTTCTCTCATATTGAAATATCTTCACCCTCACGTCACGGCGCGGCGCCCCTCGCGGTCTGATCCACATTGTACCCTTACAATGGAGTTATGTCTTCATGACCCACTTCATATCGTATTGAGAGCTGTCGATCAGGACCCCTCATACTCATACTATTCAAAACCTCTACATATAGTAATATTGTAATTATGTCATTCAAATCGTAAAGACCGTGTGCCCCGCGTCTGTATAAATTTCAATGCCATAACAATACTAATAACTGCAGATTTAGGCATTTAGTGTTGTGCGATGCAACCGAAGCATAGAATAGTTTTTATGTATAATCCTTCCTATATAAAACTTAAACATTTTATTGTGTAATACCGTCATATTTTTAAAAAACTTGTATTCCTAAGCAATGTCCCATACTGCATAGCGTTATCTTAAATAATGTTCAACTTATACTGCTCATTTATTTAGGAAATATCCAATAAAATATATTTTTACTTTTACTTACCTATATGTGAAATATATAGTAAGGGTAAGTATGAAAAATTTCGCATTCGAGTTTTTATTGGAAGTACTCGTTTTAAGGTCTCATAACATCAAATGACCAAGTCCTGCGAAAAGGTCTGTGTGTGTATGATAAGTCTAGCTCGAAAACGATGGTTTGAATAAAACTGAAACTTTATATTTAAGGAGGACTGACTGAGAGTTATTACACCAACTTTTCAACCAAAATCTGCTAATTGGAAATGCTACTTTATACTATGCATTTTGCAATTTTTTACGATTATCTCCATCACGGTTCTAACGATTTTGATTAAACTCGCAATATCCATGTAATGTTGATAGGATTTAATATCAGTAGGTTTCATTCTGATAGAAATAGTCTGAAAAAGCTTAAATGAGAAAATTTTTTATTTGATTTCTCTAAAGTATCTTTAATTTTGTAGATTCCAAAAAAATTAAACATGTCATCTTATTAGCATTGATAAAAAACCGGTAAATACACAAATCTAAAGAAATTTGATAACCAACTAAAGGATAAATGAGCAGAAATATTTACGTTTTTTTTTTTTTTTTTAATACAAGGATAGTAATATATCTATTATATAGCTTTGGAAACCTAAATGTTTTGGAAAAATGTTATATATAAAGTTGCTGAAATTTATAAATTGATTATAACAACTGTGTGTTGCCCTCTCTAGATTTTTAAAATGTGTAATGTGTTCTCGAAATACCATAACCAATACCTTGGTGGAACTAACCTGTCACATCTTTATTTTCCATGCAGTTAAAATCTACAGGAATTATCGTGTATACAGAGCTTTGTCATATAGATTATGTGGATTAAGATGACTAATAAAACTCATTAGTCATTAAATTCGAGTTATTAAATTTAATTTAAAATTACTTTTATCTACTATAAAACAGGTGTATTGTCACTTGGGATATTTAATGTGTGATTTCTGAGGCAGATTGTTTTTTGCGAATGGAATGAGGAAGTATTACAAATATATCATCTTAAGATCCTTATTAATAGCAAGAAATCAGTGTTTCCAAAAACATGTCACATTTACCCACTTCAATTCACAATAATCAAGAAATCATGCCACGCTGGGATAGCTTTTTTGTTACTTCCGCCAAGATTATTTTTTTATTTCTTGTTGACTCTTTGTAAGAGGGGTTTCCTCACATTCTCAAGATATCTTCAAAACTGAGTTTACTTATTCAGTAGGATTCTGATTCCACATTTATATTCATTTAGATATATATATATTTATATCTTTATCTTTAAAATTGTCGTCACTTGAATGTTAATTGTAATAAACTTTTAGCTGAAATATTTTTTCACGAATATTAAAGTAATATTAATATTTCATCCTTTTAAATAACACTTTATCTTAATTAATTAAGAACGAATAATACTGGCTCATTTTATAAACAGTATTAATCAGTAGTATTGGTTCCACGAGTGGTTTAGTGGATAGAGCACTAGTCGACTGGAGAACCGTGTTCCAGGTTAAAACTTTAGCAGAATTATCTATTCTTTCAGCAGGGGGACGACACTGGGGTATGAGGACCCTCCTGGAGGAAACTCAGTCTCTATAAAGTGGTGAAAATCTGGCGGCTGAACTTGATCTAGGCCTAATCACCTCCTTGCCCGACCGCTGACCGTGAAACACTACGAATCTCTACTACGAAGTACTAAATTCAAGACTCATTATAGGATCACCTGTGGTATAGTGGCTAGCATAACAGCTTTCTCTGCCCAAGGTCGCGGGTTCAAACCTGGCAGATGGCTGAAGGATTTTCCATGGAAGTAAAATATTCCTAATTGTGCCGTCCTTAGAAGGGGATGTAAAAAGTTGGTTTAAGCCTGTGCTATGTCAGGAACTCGTTATCCGACGATGCTACGGCTAGCCAGAGAAGCGTAAAATGACATTAAATAAACAAGTAAGCAAGCAAGACCCTTCATGGACAGGTAAAGGTTATTTATTGGGTTATCTTATTATGATGAGTATTTTAATATAATTAGGTTATTTTGGAACAATCTCTTCTTTTAATAAACATCCATTTATTCTTCATATTACATAATTGACGTTTCGGGGCTAATAATGGCTCATCTTCAGAATATTTTAATCAATCAATAAAATAATCTTCTAATATTGTCAATTTTTTTTAAAAATCCTCATTTAATTTAATAATGATCATTTTTTTTAAATATCCATATTCTATTAAAATTTTACTCCTAAACTTGTGCGAAATTGTAATGACCATTAATAAATCAAATAAGGATTTTTAAAAAAATTGACAATATTAGAAGATGTTTTTATTGACTAAAATATTCTGAAGATAAATGAATGTTTATTAAAAGAAGAGATTGTTCCAAAATTACCTAATTATGTTATTTATTGGGCTTTTTATTGGCTCAAAGGTAAATGAAAGTTCTATATTTCGAATAACTTTACCAATAATCAGAAACATAAAAATAAAATCATCACTTTAAACTAATTTTAACTTATTATGCATACGCAAGCCTTATAATAATTATTCATTGCTTTGCAATGTTAATTGTCACGAGCAATCTTATGTATGTAAATGTAATCTTACATAAGATTTATTTCAGCAGGCTAAAAATAAATTTATTACAAAGTATTTCAAATAATGCTAGATAACTTAGTTTTAATTTCAAATGATTCTTGACTTTCAGGTAAACTTATAATTATTATTATCATTCTGACAAGTGTGTAATTTCGCCATTCTTGTAGTAGCCCTCCCTAAAGTGAGTTAGCAGATTTCAAACACGATTGCCTTGAACAAAAACTGCACAATCAACGTGTATTTTTAATATTATAAATACTACTTGAAACATCTATCACTTAGACAATCGACTTGGCCGAATCACGGCGTATTATCTCGGTCACCAGCTCCACGCGGTATTGTCCTCAAACGACAGATAAGAATAGCGGATGTTGAAAGATGGTTTGTTTTCCCTAGAGTGGCAACCCTTGCAATGACAACCCCAACCCTTCCTCTGTTGTGACCGCGGCCTCCCGTATATTATCTCTTACAATGGAGTTACATCTTTTTAATCCTTTACCTGTCAATACAGAGACACAATATCCTTCATCGGCAGCTAGTTTTCCGCACCGATGGCTCGCTGCGGTGTAGCTACGGGCCAGTATATTATTTCTTCGTCGTGGGAACCTACGTCCTAACCGTTTATTTGAATTTATTACTCATCTACTGTCCAACTATGTAACATATAACAGTGGTAAGATTCAATTTTAATAGTAAGGTATGTTTGTTTATAGCCCTTTGATAGTTGTGCCACTCCTCGCTAACTCCCTTCAAGTAAACATTATGGCAATCATTACGGATTTCGATTCATACTTCACTAAATAAAACTACTTATGTCAGTCATAAATTTGGCTACCATAACCTCTCTATCAGTTTTGTTATTCGCTGGTCGAGCAGGTTTGAGCAAAGGTACTAATGTGTCTAACTAGAACAGTCTGGGTTTTCATCCCAAATATATTAAACTATGTTTGAATCAAGACAATATTATTTTTTTATTTATTAATTTACTATATAAGCCAGTCTATAAATATGGGATGACCGATCTGATAATCGAAATTTATAGAAGATAAAATATTATTTAATCCCCATCCTATTCACTAAAGCTCCATATAGCCTAAAAGGGGGCTTAGCCCACAAAAATAAATACATAAAATAAAAACTAAATTATCTTATGTCGATGATTCAAATATGAAGATATTTTGAGGTGATCTGTTTGTCAGTAAAAACATCTTCACACATGTCAGGTGTGTAAAATATATAACAAGGTAATTCCAAGACTAAAGGCTTAATCCAGAATTTTTCGTCTTCAGTGAATCCTTTAAAGCTAAGAAAAAAAATTCTGTGTGTTTCATATGAATAAAAATTTAAACTATTCTTATTTTAACGGAAATTCTTAGCTGAAAGAAAATTTAACTCGGATCCAAAAATTTTTGTTACCTTAAGATATACAATTGTTCTGCTTAATTAACAAATATGAAATTACTTTTTGTAAGTAAAATGTTTATGTTTATTAGTCAAAAACGCAAGTAGGAAAAATGGCTCATGTGATCACTATCATAGCTTATCTATGCTATTATATATGACCTAACATTAACTGACATGGGTGTATGCAGGGGGGAGGAGACCAAGTAGGCTGAAAATCTTTAAAGAGGGCAAACGGGAAGGAAATATAAGAAAATATATGTAAATTAAAGAACTTGGAAGTAAGTTTTAATTTTAATTTTTAAGTTTTTTTTTTTATAATTTTTATTTCCCAAATTTTTTTTTGTTCTTGGGCATTTGAAAACATTTAAAAAAATATAAATAATTAATTGAAGAACATGAGTACCTTGAAGATCCCTAAGGTTTCCAGACTGTTGCATCCATGCCACAACAAAAGGGAGAATATCTACCATAAATCATCCTCGGGAGAAACACCTGGGTTCACACAACTTGAATAGTATTAGGGTTTAAACATAATCTGTATATTTTTCATTGAAACAAAAGAAACTTTATCGCTAGTTCCTTATATTAAATATCATTTTACATCTGCGCTGAACTCAAGACAGTTTTGAATTAAGCTTGCTTACTCGATGATTCGTGAAGGAATTGAGTGTCAATTTTCATTATCAGCTTATTTTTTTTGGGTTTTTTTTAGGATTTTGGATTGTAAGGATTAAAAATGAGAAGAATTTGACGTTTTAGTAGAGCCCTAAAGCTCTAACTCTTAGGTCCATAGCGGTCTTATGATAGTCATGTAGATGAGTCTTTTGTAGTTAAGCGGAATGTTCGAGTGTTTGTCTAGAAGTGTTAAAGCAGTCGAAAACGGGCGGGTAGTTTTTTGAGCCGTTTCAGTCTTTTATGCGGATTCCAAGCAACATATTTGTCAAGGTGGAGGGAGTCCTATGTCCTATTATTTATTTACAATTAATTGTTTTGCCAAATTTCTATTTGTCGTCTGCACAAAACCTATTAGCAATAAGCAAATATGTTAACTTTCCAATTAATGGTTAATTCATAGCATCTCTAGAACACCACCTTAAAGGTCGTCGGGTTGTGTTGTGAATTGGTGGTAGATTTATGTGTGGTTTCACATGGGTTCATTTTGTAAGTCAGTCTGTCGTGAAAATGTTTATATTCTATGGCAGTATCTAAAACTGTAAGTCCAAGTCCTTGTAAATTAATTCGTTTGACACATAGACTGGTGTGTACATGATTTTTCGTAATATTTCGGATAAGAAAAACTGAATTATTTGGATA
The DNA here is from genome assembly GCA_023052935.1 of Piezodorus guildinii. Lineage (NCBI taxonomy): Eukaryota > Metazoa > Arthropoda > Insecta > Hemiptera > Pentatomidae > Piezodorus > Piezodorus guildinii. The sequence continues at coordinate 52,205,931 of CM041298.1, forward strand.
ATGTAGGTTTTGGCAGAGCCCCATAGCTCTATCCTGTAAGTCCATAATGGTTTGATAATACTTCGTAAATAGTAATTTTGGAGTTCATATATAATTTTGATCGTTTTTCAAGTAGCCTATATAATAGTCCAAATCGTTTGTTCAGCAGTTTTCTCTAGGACTAAAGTGGGTCCTCCATGTCAGTCTTTTGTTAAGTACAACCCAAATATCGCACTTCTTCTGAAGTTAGAATATATACATCCTCGCAATACACTTTTTTTAAAATATAAAAATTTCATTGAAGCATATAAGTACCTTTAAGATCCGTGCTAATCTGCTCTGAATCAAGATTTCTTACTATCGATTTGTGAAACGAATTGAAGTTAAGTTTCCTTTGTCGGCTTTATTTTATTATTATTGGTATTTTACAAAAAAAATTAATAGATTTTAACAGGGAAATGGTCAGATCCTCCAAAAAAATCCTTGGAAAGGTTGGACAGGAGTCATGGAAACAGGAGCGCTATACGGCGGACTCAATAATGAGGAAGCATCGCCCGGCACTGAAAGGGGTGCCTTGTCACCCTCAGGCTTTCCCGATCACTAATGCACGCTTCGTGGTCTCGGAAAAAATCCCACCATTAAAAGGGATTCTAGCTCTCTTCCATCCTCCTACTTATTTCTAAACCAGAAATAAATAAAAAAAGAATTTACGAAAAAAAAGGGGGGTGAAAATACATGAGTTTGGCACCAGACCTCGTAACTTACACGCTCAATTTCACATCCCGATGACACCCTTCCGTTTGTTCCTCAAATGGACAAGTCGGATTTTATAAATTTACCGTTAGAGGAATTAGGGTAATCAGCCGAAAATGTGTGAAAGATATCAACTTTTTTTCTTTTTTTGTTTCCTGGTATAAAAAGTAGTAGTCATGGACCTCCACGCCAAAAACCAGCTCCAGCAAAACTAATCTTTTCGGCAAAATTTTAGAGGTATTAATACAAATCGACTTTCATTTCGTTCTAATCTATATTTATAAAAATAGCCCGTCACCCATTTTTCTCATCACCATATTAAAAAAAAAAGTCAATGCCCATGAAGTTGACATTTTTAATTGGGTTGTTCTTATGGTCTGGATAGTACAACTAGGCTGGATTTGGGAAAATTCTTTCTCAAAGTGCATACAAAAAATGTATTTATAAAATATTATATAACATAATAATAATTATTATTATTATTATTTGTTCGTATAATTAACTTGGTACGTGATACATTACTAGAGTTAATTATGATTATTATTTCAATAAGCAATGTTATCTTTATAATTTAACACCTGTAGTTGGGCTTTGGCATGTTATTTTTCCATCAAAATTAATAATCTTCACATAATGTAAATTGAACAACTTTTTTAGTAGAATATAATATTATTTATACTATATGGTTTTTATTTTTTTTGTGAATAAATATAATTGGTAATGATACATTACTAGCATTAATTTCAATTATTATTATTATTTAAATGATTAATGTTATTATATAAGTTATGTATTTCTTAGTTTGTTTGTGTCTTCATTTGAGGAACGTCACTTTTACGTTACTCTGGCTCGTCCGACAATGCAACAGTCGGAGTCCTAAACGATGCCTATCCAGGTTTAATTAGGATCTTAAACGGACTCGGAACCACCATTTTACGTCCCCTTCAAAGGACGTCATATCCAGCCCCATTAAAAAACCTAGAGCCTCCTCCCAGATTTGAACCCGCGACCTTAGAAAACTGCTGTACCATTACACCTCAGGTGACCCCTATTCGATCACTTAAGACAATGAATAGTTAGGAAAGAACTATCGTTCATCCTCAGCGAAGAAAGAAAAAAATATTCAATAAAAATATTTTTTTAAATAATAATTTACTGCCTTGAAAGGCCCTACTATAATATATTACACCGGTTTAATTTACATCCCAAATTGGATAATGGCTACGCCATCTCCTTTGTTGTTAACTTGAATTATGAATTAATTTCGGCTTAATATATGGCTCAATGGTTAGCAATAAATAACTATTTAAAGATTGAATTTTTAATATAAATACTTTAAATTGAAAGTGATTTTTTTTCTTAACCATCCCAGCGTTACCGAGCGGACAGTCTTTTTTATCGTCCTTTCATTAATGTTATTGCGTTATTGATAGATACATTTATTATATCATTTAAAATATTTCTTGAATGATATAGATGTGTCAGGTTTATATTTTGTTACTTTCACTTACATGGAATATATAGTAAATATACATGGAATATATAGTAAGAGAAAGCATTGCGATCGGAACTACACGTGTTAGTGTGTTCAAATGAACAAGTCCGTGTGTGTGTGTAGTCAGTATAGCTCGAAAACGATGTATAAAAATAAAATTTCATTTTTAGTAATACGATTACATGGTTTTCTTTCAACAAAATCGACAAACCAGAAGAGCCAATTTATACAATGCATTTTGCACCTTTTCACGGTTTTCACATAAACGATTTTGATAAAACTATCTAAATCGATTTAAAATTTAATAGGCTATATATATTATGTAGGTTTTATTCTAATTGAAATAGGCTGACCATTAATTTTGTGGATCCCAAAAAATTAACCATATCATCTTGTTAGTATTGATTAAAAAACGGTTAAATATAGAAGTTGCAGAAACTCGATATCAAACTAAAGGAGTAAATAGCCAAAATCAATATATATTTTTGAACATATGAACAGCAATATAGACTTATAGTATACCGTTGAAAAGCTAAATATTTTTAATTTTTTTAATTTTAACAACTTTTATTGAGTAATATTACAATCTACCCTAATTAGGACATTTATAGAATAGTTCATACTACATTTATACAATATTTACACAACAAACAATTATAAAATAATAATAAAATATATATACAATAAGAAATCAATAAAATGTATACAAAGTCTAGAAATCACTCATACCAATATACACGGCATACATACATGACTTTGAGCCAGTGCTAGAACTCCAATATATACATATTTACAAGAGGCCTCGGGGCTACTACCGTTTCCACCTTCAAGGGAGATAGTAAGGGTTTGTGGAGCTGGATAGGGGTTGAGCTTGACAATTAGGGTAATGGGTAAGGTTCTGATGGAATTTGAAGAATATTTATGGAATAAGGTCAAAAATAAATGGAATATTATTTAGGTCGTGGTGTAAGGTATGGATGTTGACAGTACGGAGCGTTAATGAAAGGACTGAATGCGTTTGATGTTAGAAAATTTGGCTGTTCCCCACAGTTCAAGTCGAAAGGTAATAAATTGTAAATTAGCAATTGGTTTTCAATTGAAATTGGAGATTAGCCAAATCCTAAGTTGAGTTCTTGTCTTTTAAGTCTTGTATGTGGGTTCTATGTCAATCTTTTGTCTAGTAGTACGGTGATACGGTAGTAAGTACTAAAGGATAAAAGAGCAAAATTATTATTGTGTGCAATTTTAGGATAATAAGAACATTTATATAGACGTATAATATGCCGTTGGAAAGAGAAAAAGTTTAGAAAAAAAAATTATCTTACACAAAAAGTTGTAAAAGGTAATGGAGAGTGATGAAAAAAGGATAAAACTGATTGTTGCAGACAATAATATAAAAGATTACTTCATGAAACAAATGTGTCTATCGAAACTCAATGTATTTTTTTTTTTTTTTTTTTTTATATCTAACTTTATTTAACAATTCTTAAATTGTTTTTAACAACGGCGCTAAGTGAAACTCGTGTGTTGCGTGCACCAGATCTTTTAAAATATTGTTACAATTAAAAATTATCACTAGACTAGAGATTGATATAGCTGAGACCCCACTGAAGGTTGAGGTAGCAGTATTTTAATGACTGCTGGCTAATTGAGCAGGTAGCGCTAATGCAGGCACCCACACGAAGGCCAGGGCTGATCTGCATGCGCGCCTCTCGGTTTATTGCATTTAAATAGCAGCGGAAAGGTGCAACCAAAGATACAACGTTCTTGTACCAGAGGTACGAGGTACTTGTACCAGTACCACCGCTCCCTCTAATCTCATCGATGTAATCTTGTTTCACTTGGCCGCTAAACGGGACAGGATACTTACCGAGGTTGGCGACTGGTCTTTAAATGCTAAGCAGTCATTTAGTTGCAATGCCATATCTTATTCATTCCGTAGCAGCTTTTGTACTAGCGTATAACTTGTAAGGCTATGTATCATTACACTGATCGGGAATCATTTACTTCAATAACTATTTCTTCTTATGTATGTATATGTTGATGTAATGATAATACATATAATTTAAAACATGCTTGGTACCTTTCCTCGATCTGTTTCAAAGAGAATGCTCTTACTGCTAAGATTACAAACTTTCAAACCACAAATAACAAGAAGAACATTTTAACTAATGGTAAAAATTAATTATTACAATATTATCTTCATTTTCCTGTAATGCTTAATAACTTAGATCATCCACATAATAGCCTTATCAAAGCACACTTTTTTTTTACTTCGATATCTCTTTTGGCTGGGAATCTATTTATTGTTTTTCACACTAAATTAGCATTAAAAAAAAATGTATTTATTTATATTTACCTCCTCTTGTCCCGGTTGAACAGATCCGATACCTAGGACTGCACCTGGACAAACGTCTCACTTGGAACCCACATACAAGACTGAAAAGACAAGAAACCGCTCGACGTTTTCGACTACTTCAACACTTACTGGACAAACGCTCAAACCTTCCAATTAAGTACAAAAGACTCATCTACATAAGACTATCATAAGACCAATATGGACTTACGGAGTAGAGATTTGGGGGTCTACTAAACCATCAAATTCATCTCGTCTCCAATCCTTACAATCCAAAATCCTTCGAAAAATCCTCAATACTCCTTATGTTGTCACAAATAAACTCATCCATAAAGACCTTAATATTCCCTTTGTTGCTGATTTGGCCGAACCGAACCACTTTCATGACAAACTCCATTCCCACTCTAATCCACTTGTTTCAATCCTTGCTTCCTCTACAATCCCTGATAATCCTCCGAGACGCCTGTAAAGAAGATGGCCCCGGGACCTTCTTGTTTAACATAGTCTTTGGGGAGCTGCCAATGGGTAGTATCCCTACATTTGAATCATGTCAACTTATCTTGTATCACATTTACTAAATGTATTTTATTATACAGTTGTAAATACCAATAAATATATTTAAAATAAAATTTATATTTACAACTGTATTGGTTTTTAATTAACTGTTTAACTGTTAAGTAAATGAGCTATGAGATAAATTACGTGAAAAATACCTGTAGAGAATCTGCTCATTAGCAGCTGTTGGTATTCTAAACTGGAAGGTCTCGAATCCATCTTTTCGGACGCCTCGGATGATTGTCAGGAATGGAAGAGTCGGCAAGGATTGAAACTAGTGGGTTAGAAGATTTTTCGAAGGATTTTGGATCGTAAGGATTGAAGACGGGAATAATTTGATGCTTTAGTAGAGCCCCAAAGCTCAATTACAGTACAGTAATTACAGTAAGTACAGATAGGCCTTATGATGGTCTTGTAAATGAGCCTTTTGTAATTAAGTGGTTGAGCTTCTGTCTAGTAAGTATTGAAGTAACCGAAAGCGGCGAGCAGTTTCTTGTCGTTTCAGCTTAGTTTGCGGGTTCCATGTTATATGTTCCTCAAGTAGGAGTCCTAGGTATCTGATCTGTTCAAGCGGAATATTATTAAATGATGGCAGGATGACATAGGTTTACGACGAAGGGTAAAGGTTATTACATTATTAACATTACATTTACACATAATTCTGTTGGTTTGAAGGTATGATAGTCACTTTTAACCTACGTTTTTCAACATTTTTGACACTCTCTAGTTCTAGTTGATGTTGCACGCATCGAAAATTTGACGGCAGTTTCCTTATAGTAAATTTAATGGAGAATAAAATTGTTAAGTAAAATTGAACGCTAGGACCTACCATTTAGGAGCTATATTGGTTTGAATGAAGAACGACCCGTTTAAAACTCCTATTTTCTCTAAACTGATGAACAGTAGATTACATATTGTCTCATCCTTGACCTATTATTTTTCCCAGTAGGAGAGAAATAAAGTTTTTATATGTTAAATTGGAGTTTAAAATCAAGTAAAAACGATTTATCGTGTAAATCGAGTTGTTGATAGGATAATATATCGTATACTGGAAACTGAAGATAATATATTAAATCAAAGAAGGTTATTAGAACCTGACCAGCCATCAGAGCGGAGGCAGGCAACCGTTACACAAGCGACAAGATGCATGTTAATGTTAAAAACCGACTCTGCTAATTGCACGATTATTCACTAGCGTTCGTGACAATTTAACATAACGGTCGAATATATATAAAATTGCTGGAATATTCAATCGGAAAGTTACAAATGTAGACCAGTTAGAGAGCCGAGATTGGCTATATTAGGATCTTCCGAGTCCACATCAGAACCACCTCTCAGCGAAACCTGTCCAAAAGGCAATCTCTAATTATTTTAGGTCTGTTTTCAAACAGTCTCGTTAGTATCAGTCAATTTTAATAATGGCCAATGCATCAGGATTGATTGCGTAATGGATGGCATTTGTCAATATTGGAATAGTAATTCATTCGATCATTTTGTTTTAAATTAAAAAAAAAAAAAAAAACTCCTCAATATCACTTAAGTATAGTTACGTTAAAATAAATTATCAACAAGATACTCATGCTAGACTTAAGATACTAAGCTTAAATACTGCTACTATACTCTCATGGCCATAGCAAGGGACCGAGAAACAGAGGGAGTACACGGATTCCCTAAAAGTTTTCTGAATCAAATCAAAATATTAAAAATAAAAGTAGAATGACTAAATAAGACATAAAAATAATAAAGAATAATGGTATGGTTATAAACTGACGTAACTTCCAGAACACCTACTAAATTTTGAAATTGATATTTATACGGGCAGCGTTTTAAAAACCTATAATAAATTTTGGACCAACTTCCCTCCTCTCTAACGATCTTCAACCTATACTTACCCTTTCTCTCTCTCTAACCAAAAATCCTGCGTACACCCTTTTATATATCACATATTTCCATGGTTCTTACCTATTCCAAACTTTAAAAAATAGAATACATCAACTGAGCTCTTCAACATTTGCGCTTTGATTTCCATTCGTTAAATACTAGATCAATATCAATATCAATCAATCAATATTTACCATATACCCTATCACATAAAACTGCATCCTTTCAAAAATCGTTTCTCGTTCGTCCCTCAACCTTCTGGAATTCCCTGCCTATCTCAATCCGTGAAGCCACCTCTCTTTCTTCCTTCAAACATCAAATCTTTCACTGCCTGCTCGTATCTCAATCTTACGCTCCATTGTAAAATATAGTATAATATATATAAATATGTGTATATACTCGTATGTCTGTTTAAATTTTCAAAGATTTATAATATGAATAGTTAATCTTTTATATTTTATTTTTTAATGCTACCAGACCATAAGGATTTCTTTTTGTTCATTGTATTTATTCAAAGGGGACTTTGATCCCAGAATATATTTTTTTTTTTCATTTCATTTCATCACAATAACTTGAAGTGAAAACAATTTATTTTTAAATAAACATTAAAAGATTAGGCCATTTTATTTGATCTCATTCTCTCATCAGATGCAATGTCATCTTTCCTAGCTTATTCTTTATTCGTAAACTCTTTACTTTCAGCTCCTCTGTTCATAGTTTGGGTTTTACTGTACCGAATCACCCAACAGTCAATACATATTTCATCTTCCACCTCCCACTTGTATACCTCGTCACATACTTTCTATATTTTTCCGATTTAATGTTTTTTATGACATTTTTTATACAATAATTTATTATTTTTGAACAGTGTTCTGTTTACTTGAATATTTTTTTCTGTTGTCAAGAGATGCAAGACAAAGTATCTTTTTCTAGTAATCTATCTTAAAAGAGAACAATATATTGATACACCTGATAAGTAATTTTCTTTCTATCCTCATTGATCGCACTGCTAAGAATCGCTCCAAGGCATAAAATTTGTACGAACATGATCAACTCCCTCAAAAGGAGAAAAAAACACTATAACAAAATCCAACTGATGACCAGGGCAACCATTTGTCATTACCCCCGACACACCCTCTCCGGATCAGAACCCCCAGGACACCAGGCGAAGGCTAATGAAAGAGTTGGAGGATCAATAGACCGGGAGCGGTGGACTGTACCTAAAGTGGGTACCGGAACCAACGATCGGAACGGAAGCCATCACCTTAGGCTGCTTAGGATACGCTGTTTATTTATAATTTCCTGTTTCTTTGTGGCCGACCGCAGGTTCCATCTTCTGGCCTATGGAGGACTTCCTCTGTGGCTTCAGACTATCCAAATAGAGCATTGTATGACCAGTATTTAATTCGATTTATCGATATATTTGCGTAGGTAATATTCTACAGTCTATTATTTAATAACAGATGCCCTCTTCTGATTACATAGCTTTCGATTTTAACTTTTCTATTCGCTTAATAAAACAATTATTCCCCATTTTTTTTTTTTTTTTTTATTGGTGGCTAGAGCAGTGGTTCCCAACAAATTCTTTTGAATGGCAAGGTTCATGCGAAATACCACTGCTAATACAAATTATTATGATAGAAATGACCAAAGTAGGGTAATCGAAATGAAAAAAAAATAATAAAAAATAAGCAGGTTCTAAGAATTAACTTCAGTCCCAAAACGTAGAATTATTGTAATGAATGTGAAGTGAGAATGGTTGACTGTGTGAATAAGTGGGAGAAGTTAGTTCAGGGTGCAGTCAAAAGAACACACAATTATGAAGATATAAACTTAATAAACTGGTGCCGACGTTTCGGTCTAAATTATAGGCCTTTTTCAGGAAGGAGAGCGTCAGAACAATGAAGCAATAATCATTATTGCTTAATTCCTAATTGTTAACTTAAGAAGAAATGCTGAATATAAGCCTTGATAAGAATGTTTATGTCTATATCTGAAAAGCAGTGAAAGTTGGAGTAGACTAAGGCTTGCCAGAGATCTTCAAGAAAAATATAATGACTAAGAAAATGATTAATTAAAAAACATACGTGTATATTAGCCATATATTTGTTCTTAAGTATATATATTTTTAATGCAGAGACGTGATATTGATTAATATTTTGAAATATTTCCCTTGACTAAGTGTTTCTCTTCCGGTTCCCGACCTTGATTTTAATAAATGCATAAAAATGTAACTATTTTATAACTGGCCTTTACGAAGATATATATAATGTATATACGTATACACATTCCTCTAATGAATAGTTGCAGGTTGGATTCGACCTTAAGACTATTAATCTGTGAAATGAAATATTATTAAGAAATGAGGATAAGATGAGAGCAACTCTTCCAAGCTAGCGGACCAGTTTCCTAAAGGAGGCTGCCCACTTCTTGTCATATACTGTTATTAGCTGCCTCACCGATGAATGATCTAGAAATATTTACAAACAGGTTTTCGATTTACTAAAAGACACTCATTACTCCAAAGCGGTTGTTATTCGGCTTGGAAGGGAACTCAAGTCCTATCTTGAGATGGTGAGGAGCAATCTTGAGGCCATTACGCCCTAATGTCGAGGAACCGTTCTTCTTTGGGAGAAGAATGGTTCCTTGGTAGTAGTAAGTAGGAAAGGCTAGCCGATAGTGATATTATTAGTAGTTAAGGGATCACCTGTAGCTGGATGGCTAGCATAGCAGCTTCATATGCCAAAGATCACGGGTTCAAACCCGCATGTGTTCCTAGGAATTCTCAATGGGACTAAAAAATCCTTAGTTATGCCGCCCTTCGGAGATGTAAACAGATTGTCCCGAACCTGGGCAATGTCAAAACTCGTTAAAGGTACATATCCTAATTAAATCTGGATAGGCAACATTTTGGACTCCAACTGTAGCATCGTCTGATTAGCCACAGTAGCATAAAATGACGTTAAATAAACAATCAGTAGTTAATCTAGATTCAGTAGGTAGCATTTTATGAACGCTTCAGATCATCTAAATCCAATAGATAGACTGACATTCACAAACCATATAAATACTAAATTAATAAAGCCATAGAGGTCATGAAAAAAGGCCTATAATATGTTACACTTGCTCAGTATGGTCTAACACATGCGCGACAAATTATAAAAAATTACAAATTTTGCAAAATAAATGCTTAAGACTGGGTGGCAGTAATCCTAGATGGACGCCAATTGACTTACTACATTATTGTTTAAATGCGCTTAGTATCTCAACTTTTATTTATAAATTAACGATAGATTTTTTTTAATTTATGTGTAAATTCTTAGTTATTGTAAAGCCGATTTAACTTATAAATATTGCAAAGATAAAAGGCTAAAACATATTGTTATTTAAATTAACTATGTTTGCATTTCTTATAATTTTTCCTTATTTAATTATTCGTCTGATTATTATTTTTGTTCTTTTTTTTTCTAGGTTTTTTTTTCTTTCATTGTTTTTCCTCCTGTACTGTACTTTAGTAGACTAATTTAAATAATGATTAGTTGTACTCCTATGTAAAGTGTAAAAAAGCCCAGGCAGGCTTGAAACCTTACTTGTATGTTTTGTAAAATACTCTGTTTTTGTACAAATGTTTGTTAATAATATTCATATTTAGCAAAACTTCTGGCGTTACCTCAAAGTGGAAAGGTGACATCAACTAGAAGGATCGCTATGTGAGCAGTATATCTCCTACTAATATTAATCAGAGAAAAAAAAAGGAAATTTTAAGTCCATGAGCCAACTTCAAAAAATATGTTGAAATACTTTACTTATATAGTTTCGACATTAAAAATATAAATCAGTAATTAATCGACACTTTTTTACTATTCATAATAAGAAAACTATAGTAAGGAAATTCACACAAAATTTCATCGTTAACTTATTTATTTCTCCTCTCTAATGAATTCTTGTTCTAATGTCACAGTCTTCAACAAAACTAATTTGTGATAATTATCTTCCATATACAGTTGTCTCAAAAATGTCACTCTTCAAACTGCGTCATTCGATAATACTCTTTTTCATCGCTATTACAATGTTGGACAACATTCTGTATAATTATAAATTAGATCAAATGATCTGATTCTTGAAGAAAAAGTTTTAATAATTATCAGATCATTAGCAAACTGTCGGCAACATGTTGACATGTGCATATTTTTATTAAATTAAAAAAGTAATGCAAACATCTGGATCAGGCGATTATTATAATTATTTTTAAAGATCAATCTCTAAACTATTTTATATGGTGTTTTTCCATTAAAAAAAATTACTTCGCAAGATACCCTTGATTACCACGTACCAAAAAATATTTTATTTTCTAGACATTTATCTGTAAATCGAAACTACATCTCCACTTGCATTTCGTTCTAAATCTAGACAGACGCTCAGCAACTTGTTCATTATTATTCTAAAAATCCTCGAGGTTTTATTTAAATTTTTTTCACACAACCAATCCTGTGACGCATTAGAATTTAGATATCGTCAGTATGATTTGATATAAGTTTGTTTATAAATTTACGTCACTTAATTCTGTTTGGCTAATCGAACGATGGTAGGAGTCCTAATTTTGGCTCTCCAACTTTAATCAGATATGGATCTTAACAAGACCTCACATGCACAGCTCGGAAGCACGTTTTACGCTCACTCCGAAGGACGCTAACATAGGATTTGTCTGCTCATTACTAATAAACTAACATTAAAAATTCTATGGCTACCTGCCAGTTGAATCTGGCAAAAGCCTTAAGCATAGAAGACTATCATGCTAAGTGACAACTTTGCAATTATTTTGTTTTAATTCTTCATCTAATTATCATCATTTAGCTCTTAAAAAATCATAAAATGTGAATTACTGCATCATGGAGTTGACCATGGTTGACCTATTGTATATTTTTAAAGAATTAACTTTATCATTATAATAATATGTTTAGTATTATTGTTAATATTATTTATACTGGAACAAAGATAAGATTGTATTCCAAACCAGTATAAATTGGGAAACTTGCATATTCGATGGCCAAGTGAAAAATTTAGCGGTTGGATATACATATATCCTATACAAACCCAAGTCCTATCTAGAACCCTTATGTGTTTTTTATGTAGGTTATTTATTACTATTATTATACGATACAAATTGAATCTTATTCACTGCAATATAAGGTAACATGCCATCCTGAAATATCGACGACCGCCCATCGCTAGTAACAAGCAGACGCTGTCCTGAAATGAGAGCGCTGTCCTTCGATCCCTGAGGAGATTGTCCATTGCGGGCCTGTAGAATTCGTTAATGACTGTCGCTCCGAGCTGGCTTACTGTAATGCGGCCGCGAGGTATCGTTTGAGGTCTCGCTGGACCAGGTGAGGTGGTCGCACCTATATCGGGGCATCATTAGTGTTCTGCTGATCCGCAGCCGACCGAGGAACGGGGAAAAAACTCAGCATCTCCGAAGATATCCTGCAAAGGATAACTTGTTTAATAATCTGGAGCGGGCAGTCTTCCGCCGTCTACAAAGGACACTTGTTCCCTCAACCCTCTCCAGCCAACCCTAACCAGAGCGTAAAAAAAAAAAGACTCGAACCCTCTTTCTTTTCGAACAAGGCTCACCCTTCCTCTTATACCAAAGAGGCTAATAACTGCAACTCCACAATGGGTTGTGTAAACATTGTGTAAGGCCTTCATTATACGCACCTTACTCCTGTAATGCGCAGGTTGTCACCCTTTGCAGGTTGGTGCGGATTTTTTAACACCAATTAGAAATAATGGATAGGAATGTTTTTGGGTGTATGTGATAGCTTACTTTCTGCTTTATTTTCAATTAAGGGTGGTGTAGATGGTGCGTTTATATAATAAATCGTAAGGATTAAAATTCAAATTAATTATGTGTATTAAAGTTTTGTTATTTACAATTTGAAAGGATTACTAGCACTTTTTTTTTCTTTTTTTTTTTTTCTCCACATCGTGCTATCGATGCCTTCGAGAGAAAGAACATATGAAGTCTTTTGTTTATCAAAAGCGAGGCGAAATTCTAGAGCCAGTATCATAAAAAAAAAAAATAAAATTAATGATCTATTTAAAAAAAAAAAAATTAATATATTTTCTCCAATACTATAGAATTTTTTGCACCTCCCTATTTATTACTATTTCAAATGTTTTGAGGTATTTTCTTCCTATATGCAAATAATAAATTAAACTGAATGAATTTCTTTTTATCATATACGATTATTTTGATCATTATATTAATATTTAACTTTCACTTTTTTTAAAAAATTATATAAATATTATGTCTTTTTATCTTGATATTTATTTATTCACACCTGTCATGCAGGTGACAATCATTGAATGTGATTTTAGGTTTTGATAATGTGGCGTAAAAGGCATGATGGAGAAAGGATGCGGATGCCCTGCGGATACATTTTATTTTATAAATTTTACAATAGTTTTGACTTGTAGAAAATGGCCAATCAAGAAAATCCAATATTATAATTTGGACCAGATTTATAAAGATGTGAAAATGTTCAAATTATGAAATTAATTTTTGCACCGATATCTGATCGGAAAAATTAATACTTTTTGAATATTTAACGCGTATTCCTAAAGATTGTGGCAAAATGAAATTAATAACTAAACATCTATAATCTATTGGTTTGAAAAACTAAGCATTGCACACTAATGAAGGCCATTATCATACATACGTTATGGGACTATCACAACCATAGATAATCTTATCAACGCCTAGAAAGTAAACACCGAACTAGCAGAAGTGGAGGAAAAAGAAATGAAACAGTTGTTGGTAACTGCTCAAGGTGACGAAGATGAAGGAGGAAGTTGGGGTAGCCTCGGAGGAAGTCTGCCATGGATGTTTTCAGTTGGGCTAGTACATGCTCAGTCAAGGCTACCCTCTCGTCGCTCCGTCTCTCTCGCTCTCCTGCTGCCCTAGGTCTGGCCCTTATTGTCTGTGTCTGTCTGTCGCAAGGGTACTTGAAAAAGATTAAATTTAATCCATGTTTTACATCATCTGAAAAAAATTATTTTTTGGAAAACCTTTGACATAGAAGAAAGTTCATATGTACGATCAATATGAGAAATGTAAATTATACCTTCTATTGAGTTGGTAATTTGGTAGTCCAATTTGGTAATTCAAATGGAATTCTATACATGCATTATGGAACTTCTGATTATTCTCTTCCCACTCCCTGACGTTTACCCAAGGCTTCCAATGATTCTTCCTCAGCACCTCACCTTCTCCAGAACGAGATGTCCAGTTGGTCCAGAGCCAGTAGCCGTGACTAATGCCCGCGGGACACAGGAGCCGCTGTAATCCTGCGGTGTCCTCTCCACATCCTGTCCCACACCTCATTAGTCCTGTAGTCGGAGGACCTCTCTCTTCTGCGGCTTCCGGCAATCACTGCGGCCATCTGAGGAGTAATATTGGTCGTGTCCGCCCGGGATCCATCACGTTTGACGTCCGGATATCAGCAGTTATTTGCATGAGCCAACTATGGAGAGGTGAAGATAATATCATCTTCTAGCTTCAACAATGAAACCTACATCTTTGTTTCCTAAATTTTCGAAAACGTATTTGTCTCCGCCCCTCTCTATGCAACGCTTTTCGTCTACCTTTCGATTTTTTTTAACATGTCTTCTTATCTGTATTGTATATTTTGTTCAGCTTGTCTTTGAAGGATATACGGGAATATCTCGGGTCAGGGGATGAGTGCGAGGGATTAATAACGAGTTAAAAGTCCTCCCTTCGCACCGAGATGGGAACCCGTGATTGTTTTATTCTAAGTTTTTGGCCATCTGGAGATCACAGCAACGCGCGCTCCCTGCCATATATTTTTAAATATTTTCGGTTCTGTTCTTTTGACATGCTCTAATCCCGCTTAATCTTTTTTTTCTTTTCTATTCTTACGAAAATGTTCGCCTCCATTCATACTTTTATTTTTGCCATCCTAATACATATATAAACTAAACTATACCAACTAATGATGTTTTCCGGTATGTTTTATCAACACAAGACACAAATATTGTCTTATTTATGAGCCTCATTATCATGGAAAGTACACAAAAAATATGGTATTCTATACTTTTCCACGCCTCAACCGAAATATTTATTTTATTTTTTCTATTATATACACCAATTTGACTTATCTTTTTATTATTTTTTTTTTCACATTCATATGTTGTTCTGCATTCATTTAGGTGTGCATTCTCACTTTTTTTTTTGTAAAGATCGTGCTGTAAATGAGTATTTAACATATTAAACGCTGTATAATATACTATAACATGAAATTATTGATAATATTTTTTTTTTTAATAAAATTTCTTTTTAAATAAAACAATATGATATTTGAATGATCAGTATGCTGCTAAAGGTAGGAACCCGATACAGCACGGTTTCGTTGTGTATTATAAATTAAATAATGCATGTCTCCCTCTCCACTGTTTAACATGTTCTTTATTCTCATTGTTAGCTATAAAATACCCAAAAATTAAAGCAATCATTATAGTAACATTATCTCCCTGCACGACTTCTTCTTTGGAACATATGTATATATTCTAGGCCAGACCTAACACAACCCTCTCGCCTGACGTATTGCCCTTCCCATCCCTTTAGCCTCACATCTCCCTTCCCACCCACTAACCCTCTTCAATCTGAGATCAGCTAATAAACACACTCTTTGTTCAAAGTCGTTCGACGGATTTGAATCTTGCTGCCATGGTTCAATTTTCTCGAGACGTTTTCCTTATCCTCCAACACCGATCTAGACTGTTCGGGGATGCCGTGCGAGCAGACAGACAGACAAGAACACCTGCGACAGAACCACCCCAGCTAATGGCGCAGCGTTGCCATGCCTCACCCTCCTTAATCTCTCCGCTATCACTCCCTCACTCCCACCCTCCCCTCGCCTAGGGGTTCATAGGGGCGTAGGAGGCCGTCTAGCCTCCGACCCTCTCTTCTAGCCTTATAAAATAACCAGTCAACGTCTTCTTTTCTTTTTTTTTTTCTTTTATAGACCGTTATTATTCTAATTTTAATTTCTTCATAATATACTATTAACTATAATTTGTATGACCTTTAAATGTGTAAGATATATATATTTTTAATTGTGGAACATTTTTTTAATATTTTTTATTTTTGTTTCAGGTAAGTTTTTCTGAAAGAATTCCGAAGTAGTAGAAGAAATGTGCATGCAGGTAGTACTTTTTTTAACACTTTCACAGATCTGATCTCCATTAATCACTTTAAAGACATTGGGACAACTCTTCGATATACTGAATTTTCAGATCATCCAATTTCTAAGAAAAAACATGACTATTTTACATAACAAAAGTGAAATAATTCTAGCAAGATCCAGCAGTAAACTTTTCTTCTTGAATAATAGAAAAGCGATATTATTTTGTTTCTTTCACCAGCCTCATACTGTCTGATAGTTGGTCATAATTCTATTTTTTTTAAAATAATATAGATGAAAAGTCTTTTTTATGAAGTAGACTTTATAATTAGGTAGGTAAAGAGAGGGCATTTATAAATAGTGTTAATAATACAATTTAAATAAACATCCAATTCAACTCATAATAAAATTAAAATTATATATATATATATATATATATATATATATATATATATATATATATATATATATTACTCCTAATTTACACTGCTTTTAATAAATAATTAGTGGTTCTTAATATTTCCAAAATAATTATTATAAAACAGTAATTATTTTGAGAATACGTTTCGTGGCTTTCAGGACTCACTGACTTCGAATCTCGTCCGTGTTGAAATCCATTTTATCAATTTTTTTTAAAAATCTAAATGAAAAAAGTCATTAAAAATTCTTCATATAAATATAACTACAACAGCCCTATGATATATTTTTTTACGGAGAATAAATTTTAAATAAATAGAATACAATTTTAGAAATAATTAAGAACCAATAATTTATCAAAAATATATGTTGCTTCCGGAAAAATTAACATCGTTCTATATTGTTTTTAATTAAAATACTTTGTCGGGAAAACTCTATTTATGCTTCTTAATTAATGTCTTGAGTTTTAGTCTCCTTTAAATTAATCTGTTTTTTTTTTTGTTTTTTTGTACATATATGTAAATAAACTACACCATAGATAAAATACATAAGCACACTCGTTTTGTGTGGTAAAACAAAAAAAAAAAATCTGTGTGAGACTGATACTAGACTGGATGTAGGACAGAGGGGAGGCAATCGATAGAGTCTGGTGTGTAGGGGTGTCTAATGAGACTCACTCTTGGCAGTGACTGTACCGCCTGGGTCCGACAAAAAAAAACAACCGGATTCATAAAAAAAACCAGGACCAGGGCTCGGGTTTAGGCCAAGGATTACTGAAATTAGGGGAAAGCCGCCCTTAATTTTATCTAATTATTATATAACTAGGCGACTTGAAACCTTCCCTTATCTATTATACATCCAATACGGCGGCCACAACTTTTAATTATATTATATGAGAACATCGCGATTTTTAATCCTAATGCCGAAGTAATTATTTTTAATGAAATATAAAAAAAAAAAAAAAAAAAAAGAATTCATCCTATATTCTAGTTCGTTAACTCTATACCTTCGATGTATCAGTTAGTAAAATATGTTTTACTTAACTGAGAAAAATGAATATTAATTAAAAAAAAATATATATATCACAATATATATTCTAATATTTAATGTTGATCATTTAAAAAATATACTAAAAATTGATGAACACTATTAAAGAAGCTGTGCAATTATTAAACCTGTGCCTGTACAACCCATGAAGTATCTTAGGTAAAGTAAATACAGAGATTTGAACTATTTTCTAGGCCAATGGCCATGTGATATGGCCCAGATAAAGCTCAGCCGCCAGGTTTTTACCCACTTATGGATATCCACTTCATAGGGGCTGGTTCTGCACCAGGAGGGTCTCCATACCCTAAGGTCACCCCCGGCAGAATCACCACTGTGGTCCTGGATCCAGAAGCAAGTTTTTAGGTCACCTACCAAATAAACAGCTGGAAATAATTTTAAATAATAGTAAATTTATTTCATAAGCACAGAACCGCTTATGAAATATGAAATCGCGCAAGACTTGCGTTTTCGTGTCCAAAAATTACTTATCGAACATTCACCTAGAACCGGTATCATTTTTTTCTGATTTTAGTTTTTAAATCTGAATCCTAAATTGTACCTCATGCTGCTTAAAAGTATAGCGAAATCATTCCCAGACTGTAAACTGCGAAAGTAAAACTCAAATAACAAAGAAATCAATGAGAAAACAAAAAACTACAAGGTTAATATTTTTTGTAAATATTTACATGTAATTAATAAATAGTTGACTGTGCAGACTAAAATATCAAATGGCTCTTTTAAGAAATGAATCAATGTATTAGACACACGCATGCTTCACGATAAAACAAGGCTGGTTCATACTTACACACCTAAAGAAATTGGTTAAGGTTTGATTGGAGTGAGTGTGTGTGTGTGTGTGTATACATATACGAAGATATACGTCGAGATACAGGCGTAGCCTATTGTATTGTTAGACCTGGCTAAGGCAAGATCTCAGCTGGGAGTTGGGTTTTACTTTCGTTTGAAGTCACTCTCACTGCTCGAGTGTTGGTGCACGGCCAACACCTCTTCCTTTCTCAGTGTTCGGGTCTTCTCTTTTCTATTTTCACTATCACTTTGTAAATTATACGTACATATGATGCGCATGTAATAATATAAATATTACAAGATAGAACGAGTAAATGAATAAGCGAATGAAGACTCAAAATTAATTATATAAAAACCAAATAGCAAATTGAAGCGCAATTCCATGGTAACCGATAGAAATGATAACTATATACTATATATATACTAATGAATATATACTGTTGAATGTAAGAAATCAGGAAGCTTTGATATAATACAAATTGTTATACTGTATACACTGCCAATTTTCCTTCTATAAACACCAATTATAACGATTTCTTGTTTTATATTACATTTTAACTCGTCTTCCTTATACGATAACAATTATTTATTACAAAAAAATGTATATATATATATACATCGCAAAGGTTCGAAAATGTTGAACAATAAAAATAAATTATTTGAAATATAAAATGTGATATCATAACCAATACTATAGTGAATACCATTTTTCGTTCTGAAAGCATCAGATATTTTTCAAGCACTATGTTTTTGATGTACATATACGTAGTGCATGTCCCTGCTAATAAAAGGATTTAATAAATAAATAAAGCCAGAGTTTAAAAAAAATTGAAATTTTTACATCTAATAACATAACAGTGTAAATTGTTATGAACAATTATCACTTAATTTTATGCCTTGCACTGGAGCCTTTCTAGACGTGGAACAGGCTTTTGATCGAGTTTGGCATCCAGGACTGCTCTACAAACTCCGCAAATTCCTCTCTCCGACATATTTCCTAATAATTCGCTCCTACCTTACAGGTAGAACCTTTAAAGTTAATCATAACCTCTCCTACTCCTCAGTATTCAACCAGTCAGCCGGTGTACCTCAAGGTAGTATCCTAGGCCCAATCCTCTACACGGTGTATACAGCTGATATCCCTATCCATCCAAGCACTTTGCTCTCTACTTACGCTGATGACACGTGTGTGCTATCCGTAAATAATGATCCTATTGTTGCTTCCCAAGTCCTACAGAACCATTTATCCGCCATTGCAGAATGGTGTCACAATTGGAGAATCAAAATAAATCCCACCAAATCACCTTCACTCTACGACGTAAACCTATGAATTCCTGTCCAGTTGTTTCCTTTAATCATACCCCACTCATCACTGTAGAACAAATACGATACCTTGGACTTCATCTTGACAAACGTCTTACATGGAATCCTCATACAAGACTTAAACGACAGGAAACTGCCCGTAGATATCGACTATTAAAACACTTACTTGACAAACGATCAAAACTTCCTCTTTACTTTAAAAAACTCATTTACACAACCATTATTAGACCTATCTGGACTTATGGCATAGAGCTATGGGGCTCCACTAAACCATCGAATTCCTCCCGCATCCAATCCTTGCAATCCAAAATCCTTCGTCAAATCCTAGACGCTCCTTACTTTGTTACCAACAAACTCATCCATAGAGACCTATCCCAACTAGTTACTGAAATCGCTCAAAAAAGATACACCTCCTTTCATTCCAAATTACCCACCCATACAAACCCGCTTGTCCGCATCCTCTCATCGACATATATTCCCGATAATCCTCCGAGGCGTCTGAAAAGACGGTGGCCTCGAGACCTGCTGAACAAATAATCATTGAAGTGCTACCGCTGGGTAGATTCTTCTCATGTCTTTTTCAAGCCAATTTTCTGTTTTTAGCACATTTACTTATTGTACTGTGTAAATTGTACAGTTGTAAATATCAATAAAAGAATTTAAAAAAAAAAAAAAAAAAAAAAAAAAAAAAAAAATTTATGCCTTACCACTTACGTCACTTTACATTACCTTCCACAACTTTAGATATGGAAAAAATACCCTACCCTCTGCATGTTTGATAAATATTTGATTGAAATTGTAGACATTTCAAAGAGGTTATCATGTATAAAGACTAGAATTTATTCACTACGAGTTTTAATTTTGAAATGATTCTTATTTGACTGATGAAAATAATTCACTAAATTATTTAACTCTTTTTTTTTAAATATATCTTTATTATAACGTGTGACAAAAAAAAGACT
Source organism: Piezodorus guildinii (assembly GCA_023052935.1). Lineage (NCBI taxonomy): Eukaryota > Metazoa > Arthropoda > Insecta > Hemiptera > Pentatomidae > Piezodorus > Piezodorus guildinii. Next base: position 52,226,712 of record CM041298.1, read on the forward strand.
TTATAATGACTGAAACTATGAGGTTCAACGAAGTAAACAAATTTGCAATATAAGATATATATTATAAGATATATACTTTTTGTATAAGATATATATTTTTTTTTAAATCTATAGCTTTTCAACAGTATATTATACATCTATATTAATATTTTTATGTTCGAAAAAAAACTAAAAATAGTTGAACTCTTTGTTCCTTTAGTTGGTTATAAAATTCGTTAAACTTATATTTAGTCGCTTTTTATCAATGCTAATAAGATGATATTGTTAATTTTTTTTAATCTACAAAATATAAGGTTTGAGGAAGATATAAAAAATTAAGCCCTGTCAGAGTATATCATTTAGAATAAAACATATATGATATTAAAGGGTGTCTAATACACACACATAGAATTGTGTATGGTTCTTAGTCATTTGCCCTCAGGAGATCAAAAGACGCGTGTATCCGCGAAAAACTAAAATTCTACTAGGCAAATGAAGGTTCAAATGTATCACATTTATTATTAGTAGTCAAAGTGAATTTCTATTTTTTTTTTTTTTTCCGTTATCGGATGTACCAGAACAAATCGATCCAAACTACCCTCAGACTTTATCACTTCTAACTTATCTTTACCATGGAGCCGAAATTCCATTGGTGGAAATATCCCAGTAAACCTATAGATATACCGTAAGAGAGGATCTGAGGATGACAAAGGACATCCCCTGGTTTCCCAGTGGCTGGAGGCAGTAGCTCAGGACCTCTGACCTCGGAAGGACATTATTCCTTCCAGCCCTTCAAGGGTCATCCTTGTACCTTGGGGTTTCCCTTTCATAATGCAAGCAAACTGTTAGTTTGGAATTAGGTTTTGTTATTGTTGAACTAATGATTATCAATATCCGACCGTTGGGAAAATCAGGAGGAAGTCTGTGTGGCGGTCAAGAAAAAATAATTAAGATTATTAATTATTTATTGTCAACGTTTCGACCCACAAGTGTTCTCCAGGATACCTCAAGTTACATAGAGTAGTTGAGAAAAAAATGTCAAGCCATGAATCCAATTTCATTTTTTTCTTGTCCGTCACCCTTCAGTACTGTTTAGATAGGTCATTGTTGACTCCTGTTGAATATGTTGATCTCCACTCGGAGAAAATACCTCGGTAAGTCAACAATAATAAAATATTTTAGCTTCTAAACTTATAATAAAATAATATAAAAAAGTTATTGATATATCTTTTTTCAATCAACCGTAGAATTGAATAAAACTGGACCGATTTCGGAGAGGTGACATAAATTAAGAATATTTTATGTTAAATTCTAAATATCTATTATCTTGGTATGGTATTCAATTTTTTTTTTCATTTATTAATAATTAATATATATCAATTAACATAAAGTTCTTCACGTTTACCTAATTCTCCTAAAACGTAACACTGGATAGTTGGAAAGCGTGATTCCTTGAATTAACTCACTAGAGTGATTCAGATGCATATGTTTTTTTTTTTGTTTTTTTTTTTCACGAACCAGTGACCAACCATTCAGGAATAAGAACTTTACATAATTTCAGAGGGGGATAAGCCAAAACAATACATAATAAGAGTATCAGAATTTCTAATGGATACATTTCCTTGTAGTTTTAACTATTTAGTGTTGATGTATGTGATTGTATATCATAATTATTTAAAAAATAAATAAACCCTCATTTTACATATTCTCTTAATGCATATTAACGTTTCTAAAATACTGCGCTTTTCAACGGTATATTATACGTATTTGGATAACTTGATTACAGTAAATTTAAGTTACTCTTCCAAAGAAAAACTTGATTGTAATGCATTTTACATATAAATCATCAGAAAAGAATACCCTAAATGACATTGAAACCCCTGTCAAAATCCTTCGCTTGTTTTAGATGTAAATGAAATTAAATTAAACCAAAAATTTCAAAATTATTATACTTATAGATATTATTGTATTTTATTCCATAAGGCAAATACTTTGTCTCTAATGTAACCACGTGTCATTGGGAAATTCGCTTGTTGGTGGACACTTTTTATACATAAATAGATAAATATGTTCTTATTCCGAGATAAAACAGTCAAGGATAAACTGGTTATATTTCTGCAAAAACCGTAACATGGCATTTCCTTGTTACTTTTAACTACTTGATGTCCATCGCTGATCAATATTAATCAATCAAAAAATATCAAAGATGTAAAATTAAAAGTAGTTATTTGACAGCTTATTCAGTTGACACACAAAATACAATTTTATTTAAAAAAAAAAAAAATAGTGAGTAAACACAAGATTTCCAGCTGAAATGCAGGCGAAAGTCAATTCTAAATTTATAAAAAAAATTAAATAACCTAGAAAAAAGTCGAAGGATTTGGCGAATTGGATGAGAGCCAGTGATCTATATTGGCAGACCGCGAACATATACAAATAGCGTACGGTATCGATTATTTCGGAAGGAATCGATATGGATGACACAAGTGAGCGTTTCCTCAGCGAACTAAGACGTCCTTCTTTTAGAACATTAGCGATGGTATTTAAATCGCGACTCGATTTGGGGCACAAACAGTACGTCTTTGGCAGGGCGGCTCCCGCTCCGCACGTGCCGATATCTTTGCCAAAAACCGGCTGATACATTGCGAAGTCTCGGCGGTTCTATTTGTGAAAAAAATATGGTCACCATCAACAGCCTAGTTCGCGATTATAACTCGCTCTCTTTAACTCGGCCGGAGAGGAAGGGAGCAGGGAGAATATCTTGTCTTTTATATAGATCTGATATTGAATTTTCTGCGGGACCATATTTAGCGATGAAATGACAAAAGTTCACAAAAAACTAAAAAGTTGTTTTGTCTATTTAGCTTATAATAAGACTTGCAGAACCCATACTGCAATTTATATCCAACATTTTATACGTTGGACATATTTACAAGGTGAAGCGAATAATGCTATCCTATCTTACCAATTAATGCAGTAGAGGGGCTTTGTTCAACATGAGAAATATACGATCTTGAGCATTTCAAATACCGATTCGCTACTGAATATCAATGATGCGGGTAAAAAGGCCGATAGCTCTGTTTGATTAATCACTTTCCTTCACTAGTAGTCTTTATATTTTAAGTCCCTTTCTATAGTCTGGATATCAACTGAATAGACAATTAACTATTGTTTATTTACTGTTTATGGAATCTTCTATTATTTTTTTCATATTTTTGTCATGGATATTTCTTTTGGTAGGGGGTCTGTAACTTTCATTGTGTAAATTTAATTATAACTTAAAATTATATAAAATTATGACGTTGACACACTGTAGCTCTGCTAGTGTTTCTCGGATCGGACATTTGACGATAGTTTCAATGTTAGAAATCGGTTTGGAGATGCTTAATTGACACGCTCTGTGCCAAAAAAGTTGTGTTTAAAGGAAAATTTAAAGTTTTTTCCCTATACAACAATCGTTATATTCTTGTTATAGCTAGGGCCTAATGTATAGGGTCTATATTGTTCTAAATAAAAAAACTCACGTTTCTCCCACATTTTTTTTTTCAGTGTTGGTGTTTTTTTACAGCCATCTATGCTCATGGGGAGTAATAATGAATAAATTAATTGGAGTAAATAATTCTTAGTCATGCCGTCCTTCGATGGTCCCGAGCATGTGCGATGTCATGTGATCATTAAAGATCTATATCCTAATTAAAAATGGAAAGACAAAATTTAGGGTTCGCACTAGTCGCACAAAATTTCCTAGTTATTACATAGTTTTTTTTCTTTCCTGTATTATATTTATAAGTTTATAACCTCATTCAAAAGAACTTAATTTTTTAATGAGATCTGTATCATGTTTTATTTAATAATTTATTATTATTTTATTGAAAAAAAATGCCCGAACTGACAACTAAATATGCAAGTTTGAATAATGAATTCCCCAAGTTACAGCATAATTTGACTCACCTTGACCTTTCTGTCAATAGCTTCTGTTTTTTTGTTTTGTTTTTTTGCGACTGGGGAAGTGAGACGACCTAATCCGAAATAGGGGAAAAAAATGTAACCAGCGTTGAGTAATTAAATTGTTAGTGCAGTGGATATGAGGGCATTTAAAGGACAATAGATCGAAAAGGAGCGGACAAAAAACGAAACCGTAAGCCGGAGGAAAAAAAGACAAATAAAAAATGGTTCATTGAGGAGTCTCGAGCCCAAGTTTTTTTGCTCGGGATGCAAATTGTGTAGTGCGTAGTGTGTAAACAAGAATGGTTTTTATTATAAATCTACAACCTCCCTACTCCCCTCCCTCAAGGCCGAAAAAGCGGGAGTAGGTGTCTTTTTGGCGGGGGCTGTGGCCGCTGTTTCCTTTTTTACCGGCTCCGTCGACATTAATTGCTTTTTAATGACCTTTCTCCCTGCGAGTGGTCAGCTCCGGAATTCCAGGGCATTTTCCTCTTGGTCAAGTTTTCTTCTGCTCGGTATTTCCTCCGTAGCTCTAGGATTGTCCGCACACCGGGCTAATGGGAGTCTATTGTACGTTTCTGTGCATATCCAGGCAATGACAGACTTATGCTTCAATTATAAGGAAATGGTCCAAGGGAGATTAAATCATTTTAAAAATCAACTTGAAAGAAATCATTAAATCTTTAACTTAAATATCTGGTGCGCGCAACACACGGCTTTCTCTTACCAACACTTAATTTATTTAAGAACTTTACAATAAAGTTAGAGATAATAAAAGGTTAAAGCATTACTAAGAGTTTCGATAGAAACATTTACATTAAATAATCTATTATATTATTATCGGATTAATACTATAGGATAATAGTTGTGATTATAGTCTTTTTACTTCCAAGCACATACTTAATTTTCTAATTTCTGTGTATTTAGAAGCCATAAATTTTTATTTTCACCCCACTTATATTTAATACCCCCAATGATTTTTAATCTGCTTGCCCCTCCCTCTTCCCAACGAAAATCCGAATATGACTGTTTCCATTGACGTATTCTAATACGTAATAAAACCTACTAAAGATCTGGGTTAATGTTCTCTACACACTTTTTAAAACAAATGTTTCGGGCACGCACTTCTTTAAAATTTGGATTAACCTGACCAATCTGCCAGAAACTGTAAAAGATTAATATTGTACGGTTTATGGTTGATTTCGCTCTTTTAAAAAAAATCCCTCAACAAGATATTATTCCATAATGAGAAAATGGTATCTTAGTTAGGTATTTCAATTAATTGCCTTCAGCCAAACCGATTGCTAATAGACTATAATTAACTATAGTCAGGTAGGCATTTCTATTAGAGCAGGTGCGATTGTATCTGGAATGCAACCCTACATTAATAATAACATATCCGTGAATAATATATCCAACGATATCTGGAATAATATAATAGGTTGCACCGGCTTGCTAAATTGAATTGATGGCCTGCAGATAGCCAGAGTTGCTAATAGTTGAACGGTATAATCTGAGCAGGCTTATAAATTGCATCGTTGCTGCATTTTTTATTATTTACGATCGGGTAAAAAATAAACATATATATATACATATTTTTTTACCCGGAGAAAAAATATATGAAGCACAATACATATTTCTTTCTCAAGTGGCAGGGTAATTCTCATCTATGAGAGCATCAAGCGAGACACTAAGTCTTATTAACATCAACACTTATTACTTCCAGAAACATTAAACAATTAAAAAATTTATCAATAAGTTCATTGATAATAATTTTATATTTCTTCAGAATTCACACTCATGTTTTTAGATTGATGTAAGTATAATTTATAATATAAGGATTGTACCTGATTCAATCTCCTCGGGTGTAGATGCATCCTGCCCCCTCTGAAATAAATACAAAAATCATTTTTAATCACCTCGATACATATCTCTTAAGATAAACATTAATTACGATTAAAATTATAATTTTAATTTCTGTATACAATTTAAATGAATTGGAAGATTAATAAATTATAATCTTACTAGCACATCAAAATCATTATGTAATACTGTTAAATGCTCTAATTTGTTGATCTATATTGATTAAATTAAAATTCAAAATATATTAACTTCTACAATAAAAAAATTGAAGAATACATATACGAATAATAATTATCAATACTTATATTAGTTCTTTCAATTCGAATTTTATAAATTTATTTTCTCGATAAAAAGTAAACTATAACTTTCCAAAATTGTGTTTATTATGTCATTTGTTAATCGTTAATTAAATAACAATCAGCCTCAATGTTAGTAGACCAAAAATCGAAAATTGATGAGTTATTTACATATTTAAGGTAATGAGACACTTAAGCTCTTTATATATTTTTTTATAGCAGTGATTTTAGTAATATAGTAGTATTGATTTTTTATGAGAAATAGATTCTACAATTTTTTATTTTTTATGTTATAAGAATATATTTACAAATTATAATGCTCAGAACTATGACATATTTAGCTTCCTGAAATAATTTTTTTATTGTTTCATCCTCCTCCTAAGATAATAAGATGTTCGACGCGTTGTTTATCAATTCTTAACTTCAACACTTCAATCACTCGGAGAACTGGCGAAGGCGCTCAATATAACTCGTAAATAATTTGCAAATGAATTGTGTTGTTGAGTTGTCTGCGCAGATAGCTAGAACTGGCTGCATGACATGATAGACTTAGATATTCAACAGCTGCCAATTGTCACAGCCTGTGCGAATGACTGATGCGGGAGGGTATTTCTGAATAAGAAATCAAGCTGACCGGCAAACTTAGTAATACTTTGCCAATTAGAATGTAGGATAATCGTGTGCAAATAATTTCTTACGTAACTCACATAACATTAGTTTTCCGCGCTTTAAGTGCGGTTTAGTCCTCTCAGGATAAAATAAATAAATAACAAAATTTAAGAAAAAAACCAAAACGTACGTACATGTTGAAAAATGGCCATCTATTCCTGGCTCGTCCTTGACACTGTTATCATGCCATCTACATCAACCTGCTCTGCTTAATAACTGTAATTTCAAGAGGAATCTGAGAAGGAGCTAATGACTGATTATAATTTGTTTGGAATTCGCAAACTGTTCGCAGCAGTTTTACTCTCCTGGCTCTTTACTGACAATTAATGGTAATATTGAACAGTTTTGTAGATACACATCCATAAACATAAATATCTAATTTGTCCATCACATGGATTTCCTCACCGTTATAGGTTTAAATTAAGAAAACGAAGTTTTTTTTTTTTGTTTCTTCGTTGATATTGGTCCAATAAGTATTTGTTTTCTTTATTTAAAAACATCTAAAAGGTTTTTCTTTTCTTTTTTTTTTTTCCTTTTCAACCCTTTTCTCACACCCATTTAGTGAATCGGATTTGATTGATCAACAAATATTACTTTGTATTTTTTTTTTATCTGCGTCCTCCAGGGTAACTCTCCTTTTATAAAAAAAAAACACAAAACTAAATTTGTCCCTTGCTATAGAAAACAATAGATTATGCTCATCATGTTTCCTTGGTCAATAATGTTTACATATTCTAAAAAAGGATTAGTTAAGATGCTTTTATGACTTCAGTTGTCAACCAAGATTCCTTATCTTTAAGTGATATTAAGCTTGCTCAAAATGTGAAAAAAAAATTATTTTTCGTCTTTAAATGATTTTATTTATTTCCGAAAAGGAAAATCCGCTGCACAGACTGTTAAAAAAAATGCCGTGTATATGGCGATGATTCCTTAGGAGAAAGCACCATCCGTAAGTGGTTTGCTCGGTTCAGAACCGGTAATTTTTACTTAGAGGAAGCAAAGCGTCCGGGTCGTCCTGAGATGTTCTGAGAAAACGGAATAACAAAATTAAAAAAAAAAAAAAAAAAAAAAAAAAGAAAATAGCTACATGTAATAGATTAAAATAATTATATTAACAAGAATGTGAAGTTTTTATTGATATCGCTAGGCTTAAAACACGCTATGAATTTATATTATTATCTAATACATTCATACATTGGTTGCTTTTTTCATTCAAACCAAACGTACCAATATACCAATTAGCAATATCATAGTAATATATCTACACTAGAAAAATAAAGGCGAAAGATGGCTTTTTTCATATAAACCAATATAGGTCCTAAACGGTAGGTTCTAGCCATAAATGTTATATGAAAAAAAAATTATCCATTAAATTTCTGATCTGGCGACTAAAATTTTCAATCCGAACGACACTGATTGAGCTGAGAGAGTCACACGTTTTAATTTGTTTGGGTAAAGACATTGATATATTAATAAATCAAATATTTGGTTGTTTAAAATATTTTCGAAGCTTTGTATCTCGGATATAGATTTTGATTTTTAATGTTTTTTTGCGTTTAAAGTAGGACACTTACACAGTTGGCTATTGTACGAGTAGTTAAAACGTTGCTTCGCCAAAGATTTTCATTATAAAGATCAAAAAGCTTATACCATACCCTCTCTTTGGCACGCGAATGTCCTTTATAAAAGGATTTGAAGGACATAAAGGCTTTGAATTAGCAATAATGTTCAAGAGAAAAAATTCTGGCGTTTTACTGGGGAGAGCATTCAGCTTAAAGATTTTTAGCGAGGGTCGGAATAATTGTTGTTTAGCATCTTGAGAGCTCCCCTTCCAGCGGGGTGGTGATTAAGGGGGGAATTAAAAAAAAGTCAATACTGGGAACAGTGATGGTGGCTGGGGTGCGCCGATCTGCGGAGGGTGGTGGGTGTCAGTCCTACCTGCTACAGCTGCGGCAACCACCGTCCGGCTCTCAATCCGGCTGCTAATTGCAGTCTGAAAGGGATCTCCAGCTCTTCCGGCTTCCTCCGAGTCAGGTGTCCTTTCGGGAAAAAATGAGGCAAAAACAGAAATAAAAAAGCGGCAGATTACAGGAAAAAAACCGGTCGAGACCTTTGTCCCTGTTTAGAATAAGAATGGATATAACGGGGGATGCAACAAAAAAATGCAGTAAAACCTCCGAATAGGATCAACGAACCCTTTGACTAGGTTCGAATCCACCTGATTGCCAAAGCCAATAAAAAAAAGTCTGTCTACTACTTAACGTGTGTGCGAATCTCATGTGGATTAAATATACATTTGAATTCAATTCACTGTTCTCAAAACAGATTCATGAGTTTTTTTATCTTTCTGTTTTTTTTTTCAAAAATCAAGGACTCCGTGAGTAAACATCGCTTACAGAAATAGAATTCTAAAATAGAACAGGAACAAGCTTTAAAAATGTTGAGTTATAAATATCACGATAAAACTTTTGAATTTGTAACACCAGTAAATTATGAGCATCAATACCATAAAGAGAGTCCCATTAAATAAATGTAACAGTTTATTGTCATGTTGTATATCAATCAAAAGCTATAAAAAATATTTTTAATTTTGAATAAAAAAGAAATTGTACTCTATAATTGCCACTCTCTAAATTCTACTGTCGAATGCGAGTACCCATAATGTTCTATGGCGTCATATTCAGACGATCGGTCTATCTTAAAGACATTTAATTTTCTTGAATAACGCTCAAAATGGACTTATCTTCGGGGTCCCTAGGTACACCTCCGTCTCCGAATTTTATGGCGAGTTGAGATGGCTTTACCCTTCCAATCGCCGAAATTATTTCCTGGCATCATTCATTTACCAAGGTATCTAATCCCGCCGTCAATCATGTATTTTCGACCTTCTACAATTCAAATTATCTATCCATTCCCGTTATACATGCACTAGGCCTTAAGATTTACACACTACGGCCCACCGTTCTGCACAATTCAACAGATCGTTTCTTATCCGATCTTCAACCTTATTGAATTTTATTACTCTTTCTATCCATCACTCTAACTCTCATCCCACCTTCAAATCCCGCTTATTTATTCATCTCCTAACCAATCAGTCATAACAGAATTGTAAATGAGGCTCTATTTCATTTTATATTCGTATGTCTATTTTCTATTAGTTTTAGTAAACTTGTTTATGTTACTCTAAGGGCTCTAAAGCCCATTTATATATTTTATAAATTTTTTTCTAAAGGGACTTGCCTCAGAAAAATAAACAATTTATTTATTATTATTATCGCATAACCGAAGTTAATCATGTCTGCTTCCAAACTAAAAGTAATAGGTGAATAAATCATTTCAAATATAGAATTTCTGGGAAGATTAGTGTACCTTTTTTATCAGCTTCTTACATTATTGGTACAGCCAAAGTTATGGATACTTGGATATAAGAATAGTCATGGATAGTTCATTTTAAAGTAAAAAATATCATTATTTTCCTGAAGTTTTTTATATTTGATAGTATTATTTTTTTTAAGAATCTTAATGAAGATCTATCTTCATTTTTTTCCTTTCAAATTAAATGTAAAAACGCACAGAGTTTCTTTACAGGCAAGTTTAGAATGATTTAATCCTAATCGATGACCGTTATAATATATGAGGGCTAGGCATTCCTAGTTTATGGGGGCTACTTATTCATAGAGTGTCCGTTGGAATTTTTGCATACGACCCCTCATGAGATTCCCCGATCGGAGGGGGACGGAAAAGACCCAAAAATAAAACTCAATCAGCCCTTCGGGACAAGACAGCATTGTGCTAGGCAGATGTTTGTGGAAACTGCCCCCTAAAAACGGACTAAAAAGGAAGCTGCAACGCGGAGAGATATAATTTCCTGATGGGCTAGGAGTGGCTGGGAGTTTTTTTCTAGGCTAGAGAGGGTCGACCCAGGTAGCTCGGGAGTGACCTTGCCCGCCATCCCCATCCCCTAACACTACAACTATTCCCGACAAACACCCTCTCAACCCACGCTGGGGATCCTACCCACAGATTCTAAGAATCACGTCCTTCCTTCTTAACCTTCTCAATCCATCTTAGATTTATCCATTCTTCTTGAGCCAAAATTAAAAAAAACAAAAAAACATTTATAATCTGTATAACAAACTCTATCCCTTTTCAACCGCCATCCCCTCACACAATTAATGATATTTCCATTTAATCAATAATAATCAAAAATAGTCTGCATGAAACCAGCCAGGAATCAATAAAAATATAAATAACCAAAATAAAAAGAACTATTATTTTCACTTCCACTCACCGATCGTTAAAATTTTCTAATTCTAGTTTTCACTGTGATAAATAGACATTTAAGGGTCCAAATAACCAAGTTGCTCAAAAAGGTGAGTGTGTGAGTAAGTCTAGCTGTAAAACGATAAGTTGTTTGGAAACGAAAGTTTATATTTTAGAAGCATATATGTCAGATATGTTATAGCAACTTTTTCAACGAAGTCGGCGAACCAGAAGAGTAACTTTGAATCATGCAATTTTTCACCTTAAACGATTCTGATTTAAGTCGCTACATCGGTATTAATTTGAATGGGCTTTAATATCATGTAGATTTCATTCTGAATGAAATAATCTTACTGGGCATAAATATTGAAATTCACAATTTCCTTCCAATAAAGTACCTTTCATTTTGTAGATTCCAAAAAATTAAACAAATCATCTTGTTAGCATTGATAAAAACGGGAAAATATTTAATTTGAACGAATTCGATAATCAAGCAAAGGAGAAAATTACAAAAATATTTGTTGGGGTATTTTTTTTATTTTTTATAATCACGTATATAGTTATAAGAGTGAAGCAAAGTGGATAAAATTAATTGTATATGATTGTTGTAGATAATAATATGATACATGATTTAGTCTGAAGCACATATAGAAACTCAATGTAATTCTTTAACCCTTTTTAACTTTACCTTTATTTAAACGTTCTCAAATTTGCTTTAACGACCGGGTAAGTGAATGTCGTGCGCACAAGATTTATGAAAAATAAATTAATTTTGCAGTGAGGAGAGTCTTCTCGGAAACAGATGTGTCCTTAACTCGAAATAATTACAATTAATGAATAATATTTAAAAAATTCTAATACCAGTAAGTAAATAATTAGTCACCAATTCGGTAATTTTGACATCAGGGCAGAAAATATGAGATTACATCTCACTTCAAAAGTCAATAGATAAATCATAACGAATTCAACACTTAAAACAATCCAAGATAGTGCGAATTAAGTATGTTTTGCATTGTACTGAAATATTTGCTTAGAGACAGCATTTCTTAGTTTAGTGTTGGTGTGAGATATGCTATCTGATATAAGAAAAAGTTTCCGAGACAGACACAGACATAGACACTGTTTGTTGGCTTGGGCTAGGAGCTGGAATAGACTGCCCCAAACACCCCTAAGCCTAATTATAGGCAGCTGGGAATGTGGGCGGCCCTATTTTAGAATGTCGTCGGCAGAGTAGTTTTTTAACCAGCCAGTGCTCACATATGTTTCTTTTCAATGTTCTCCCTCCGCGACCGATTTAACTCCACGCACATCCTTCAAGGCTCTTCATTTTTTTTTTTAGAAAAGGGGTCCGCCTAAAGAGTTTATATACGACGCCGAAGTAGGCTTACTGTTCGGCAGGTTCAATGTTTGCACCTGATGAGGTTCGATAGACAGGCTCAAAGCAGAAGGTGCTGTGTAGACTTAGCAAAAAGGAAAGGATAGGAGGAGGTATATAAACGCCAAACACAAATATATGTATATATATATTAATTATTAATTAAAATTAGATGTATCTTTAAAAGCAATCAGCCGTAAAAAGTATTGGAAGAAAACATAACATAAACTAAAATACGAAAACAATAAAAAGAAATGGAATCTTTATCTTGAAATACATAACTATCACCAAGATCATTGCTTCTTTTTTTTTTTTTTTAAACATTTTATTGATATTTACAACTGTCCTTATAATAAACACAATTAGTAAATGTGCTAATTTACACTTATGGGCGTGATAATGTCAATTAAATTTATTAGGCCTCAAGGCCACCGTCTTTTTAATCGTTACAGAGGGTTGTCAGGAAAAGATGGGAATGATAAGTTGCGTACAAGAGGATTCGTGTGAGTCGGGAGTTTAGAATTAAAAACTATCTGTTTCAGGATAGTTCTTCGAAAAATGGGATAATTAGGTCATTATGGATGGTTTTATTGGTAACGAAGTAGGTGATTATGGTAACATAAATTGGAAGTTATGAACGTTTGTCGAGTAAGTGTTGTAGTAATCGGTATCTACGTGCAGTTTCTTGTCGTTTAGGTCTCGTATGTGATTTTCAGGTAAAACGTTTGTCAAGATGGAGTCCTAGGTATCGGATTTGTTCGATAGTTATGAGTGAAATATTATGGAAGGATACAATGGGGTTGGAAGTCATAGGGTCGCGACGAAGAGTAAAGGTAATTTACCACCAAGATCTACGAATAAAGATACCACCCCTCTAACTTGCAAATGTCTATTTCTTACTAATAACAAAAATAATCATTAACAAAAACGGATGTATGCAATTTTTTTTTGTAATATTAAGGAATTCTCAATATAAGTCATATCAAATAAATCATTTCTCTTCGAATTAAGTTTAATATGATTTTAAACTTGTTTAAATAATATTGTTATTTTATTAAATTACTTTTGGATATTTCCACTTATGCAAGTATTAAAAACAAACCATTTCGTCGTGTATTGATGCAAATTTCTTCATTGTATAACTATTCTCAATGACATATAAAAAGTATAGATATACAATAAAAATACAAGTTTATATTTTTATTTTGGCATTTAATATTTTGATAGTTTTATTTATTAAATTAACGATTACAATTTAATGAAATAAATGATAAATCATAAATGTGTGATAAGATGTATAATAGCTAACTATTAAGTTGTTTTCTGTAAATTATGCTAATTTTTTTTTTTTTAAGAACACGTATAGTTTATCTTAAAGCACTGTTTAAAATACCCTTCCTTTAAGAACTTTATAGGACTGAGAACATTCAGGAATTACCCTGAATGCAGGACAGTTAGAGAAACCGCACATCCTTCCCTTAAGTTGCACCAGCCCCCGTAAACAAGAAAAAGTTCATCGCCCAAAAGACAGACAGAGTTTAGACTTTTTTTTTTCTTTTTTTCAAAACCCTAGAGAGTGTGGTAGCTTCCGACTTTCCTACAAAAAAGGACAAAAAAGCCACACTGGGCAGTTTATTGCGGTGTCTGTTGTAAACTGTGGGGCACGAGCCAACTGAACCCTATGCGCAAAAACTATGCAAAAAAAATATTGCACGCGCAGTCTCCTGGTTGTCTGGTAGCAAGTGCAAGGTTTAGACCTTTGACCTTAACCTCAGCAAGTTCATTTTAGGAAGGGAAAGGGGAAGGGAGTATAAAAAAATATATAAATAAAAAAATAATATATATATATATATATATATATATATATATATATATATATATATATATATATTCATTTATTTTTTTAAATATTTATCCTTACGTAGTAATCACCGATAAGGACAATTTGAGTACATCATGTTCCGTACTTTAATGGTATACTACATGATTGCAAATATGATAAACAAACATCATAATAAACAAACAAAAAAAGTGAACATAAAATTAAGCCAACAAGAATTACCTACGCTGCCAACCTTGGTAAGTTAGTCAAAATCTATGTTTTTAATGAATTTAAGTAAGGCTGTCTTTAATTTAGAAAGAAAATTTCGTCGCGTCTCAGGACAATTTCCGTTTTCAAGTGTTATAATTAATAAAATATAATAATTTAAAATTTTGTATTTGTCCATCTTCGTCGCATTAGTTTGATTGTATAATGTTAAATCGTTTAACATAATGTTTTGGGTGGTTTTAGTTTACAATCATTACTGTGTATAGGTGGGTAATGGTGTGATATAATTTGTGATATAAATCGATGTATATATACACACATTTTTTCTGTTTAACCTAGAAAAAAATTCAATTGACTATTTGGAGGATTTATAGTCGACTTTAGAAATTATCGTGGATAGAAATAATCGGGAGGCAGACGTTTGTTTTGAAAATTTTAATTTTGCCGAAGTTTCGCCTCAAACTTATGAGCCATCATCAGGGCATTACTGAGCCATGTAAAGCATAAACTATATTGTTTTCATTAAAATTATATATTAGAAGCGTAATACATCGAATGTCGTCTAAAATTTCCTTACAAGTTTAAAAGTAAATTATATTAAGAACGTTCGCTATATCTTGAGGAATATAATAAATTTTCATATCTACATTATACAGTAAAAAGAAAAAAAAAAATTAATTATATTTTAAAAAAATTATATTTCATCATATTTTAGACTTTATCATTTAACCTCCTTAAGCTTATTAAAACCACTATTTATTATAGGTGTTTTTGGTCATCAAGAAAATCACATTGCAATATGGAAAGTTTTATTGTGTACCCATGTTTTTGCACAACTTTTGAGTTTCCATTTAAGAGGTTATTTTCTTGATTACAACACCCGAAACAACTATCTCATATGATCCTTTTTTTCATTAACGATCCTTTCAAGTTCCATAATCGGAACACTTTAACTTTAAAATCAAAGAAGTATAATTGAGAGTATATAATATTTTTTAATTTTCCCTAAAATTAAACATAATATGTTCTTCTACTTATTAAGCTCTTAAACAGTACTATATTTATAATTCATATAAAAAATAAATAATAACCAAGGTTCAAGTAATATAATACAAAGATCAAGTAGTTTGAGTGCTGGTGCCACTAAGATATTTTAAATTGATTTCAAGCGTTTTTGAATTTTTATCATCTTAAAAAACACTGAAGTACCTCCGATTGTACAGTAGAGTCATATCCGGCGTTATATTGTTGAAACTTTCCGTTTTCTCAATTTTTTTCCAACATCCGATGGCTTCATTCCTCTACCTCTTCTCTTCCTACTTCACGTATAAATTCATCAAGTCGATGGCGAAATCCGTGTAAATTATTTTTGTTTATTATCTTAAAATAACATCCTTCGTTTTCTTAAACGCCATGTTAGATAATAGTGATTGACATAATTGAGGCGCATAATTTGAAAATGAAACGAAAGAAAAAAAACAAACAGTGTTAGTACTTATAATTTTCTGGTTACAGTAATTGTAATCAACTGTCTCAGTTTTTTTAATGTAAATTCTTTCAATTGAGTTTACAAGGTAGTTATACTCCTTCCTCCGAAAAAATAAACAAACTTTTAAATTAAAAGTATTTCCTTACATATAACATTTAACTTTTGCACTTTTAATCAATTTGTTTTAAAATATTAATGATTGCATATTTAAAACAAGTTATATGTTATATTATATAATGTTATATGTAAAAAAAAAAAAGAACTTTTGCACATTTCAAAATGAATATACTTATAAATAAACCCAGGCTTATTGCAATAATGAATTTTTATTTGTTAAATATATAAAATTGTCAATTTTTTCTTTACAGCTTTCTTTACTATATTTTGTCAATATCTACCATTTATATGTTTTAAGTTGGCATTAAACCATGAACTCTTTTAGTGTCAACATGTATTTATCTATTGCATAAATTAATGTAAAAAAAAAAAAAAAAAAAACAACAACGTAATTTTCAATCAGTACTTTTTTGCTCGAACTATAACAGAAGTTTCGTAAGTATAGATTTAAGACTTGAGTAGATATTTAGGTAATTTATTACGTCCTATAGCTTAGGATTTTTTTTTTTAATTGTAGTGTTATTCCAGGATCTAGCTTGATATTCAATGTAGAAATTAAATTTAAGAAAATGGGCTCTAATTGTTTTTTACTTATTCCATGTATCATTGTTTATTGACTATAATTCTTTTATTAATAATTTAAATGTATTAATAAATAAATAAATTTATTATCATCATTAATGTTTTTGGCCAGTTAAAATTTTTATTATTTTCTTATTTCATATGTTTAGTTGGGGGACTATGTACCAGAAAATGTTTATTGTTCTATTCTATCAACCAAATTTGAGATTTTACTGTAAACTGTTCTTGGTATTCGAAATATTTAATTTATTGCCTCATAGTAGGGCTATCAAAACTTTCAGACAGCTTTTCAAGAAGAAGGCATTATGTTCATTATTATTATAATTATTATTGGGAATAGTGTGGGAGCTATTTGGCCTAGAACCGGTCAGGACACTCCCCCGCCAAATAGTGAACTCGCCTAGACCAAGCCGTGAGAAATAGACTGGTCCATTGTGGGGGAGGGACCAGTCCTAGCTTATTGTACGCATGCAAATCATGGCCATCACTTGACTTGCGATTGTGTACTCTATAACGGACTCTACTACGAGTGGAATTAGAGTCCGGCATAGGGGCTTATAGATAAGCAACTGAATATATCATGGCTAGTTAAACTTAAGATGAAAATTCATAATTAGCACCTGTCGTTACAAAATATATATATATATATATATATATATATATATATATATATATATATATATATATATATATATATAAAGTATCTAGCGTGATCTCGGCCGAAATCGCCGGCCAAGAAACAGTACGAATCTCTATATGTACTGAGCCAAGACCCTTCAAAGGTTGCAGTGGTACAGGTTTATATATATATATATATATATATATATATATATAACTTTACCATATTATTAAATTATTATTTAAGTTTCCAACTTCATTTTATACTGTTATTCATGTCATTATAATCAAAAGTTTTTATTAAAAGAATAAATACAGGAATTAAAAAATCTCTACCAAAAGAGAAGTCTAAAGAGATATGATTGACATGACTAAAGAAGTTGGCATGAGACTTATTTAAAATACTAGCCTGATGCTGAGTGACTTAGACTACTTTTATACTAGGGCATCAGTTATTAATAGCTCATCAGAGAAAGCTTAAGACGACCTTAGAATAAATGAAAAAAAAATTACAGTATTCTTGAGAAAAAACAGGAAACTTTGAAATCTCGTAAAGTTTCATAGCCTTTAAAGGCTTTGACTACTTAACAAAATTAAGAGGCAGAATGACACCCAAGCCCCTGCCACAATAGTTGTTATACAGTCAAGAAACAGCTTCTGGTGAATAAATATATAATGTGTGAGAAAAATTTATTTATCTATGAGTACATAAGAAAACAAATATTTTTCTACCTCTTCAATAGTTCAGATTTTCTCAGCTTGATGGCTACACTGGGTAGGCTACATGGAAACATGGTTACCAAGTAATCTATTGATAAACTAATCAATTTTTTAGCAAAGCTCTAATTTTTTTTAAATTAGTGCCTACTATATATATATATATATATAAATATATATATATATATATATATAAAGTATGCACTACATCTTTAAGGGAGAACCGAATTGAAGCGATCCACGCAGTAGATACATTAAATGAGATATCCAGAAAAAAAAATGGGTTGCGAATTTCATATTTAAAAAGGTTTGCCATATAACTACCACGGTGAAATAATCTTCTAACAAAATTTATTTTTGATCATCTATGTATATTTATACATTGGAAACTTTTTTCGTTCAAATCAATATATCTCATAAACGATTGGTCCTTGCTATAAATGTAATATTATAACGAATATTCTCCATTGAATTTATGATATCGAAACAGTAATTAAATTTCCGATCCGAGCAACACCATTAGTGGTAGTGTCGAAAAATCTCCACACTTTAACATATAGGCAAAACGTTTCCTTTTTTCTTTCAAACCAATACAGGTCCTAAACTAAGTCCTAACCACAACAAAACATGTTCTCCATTAACTTTCTGATCTGAAAACCGTCACACGAGTGGAATTAGAGTTGATACATTAAATGAGATATCGAAAAAAAAATTAGGTCGCAAATTTCATTCGAAAAAAAAAAAAAAAAACTAGTCACAAAGCATGGTTGAATTGAACAAGTTTGCCATATTAAATATCTCGGCGAAATTATACAGCCATCCAAACTTCAGAGAGCTTGCAAACTCACGTGGGTTCATTATAATAAAAAGTGCATATAGGTAAAACTAAATTGAGGTATTATAGAAAGTATTTCTTCCAGAAGCTACCTACGCAGCTGAAAACAGCATTTGGATTCAAGATCTCAGGACGAACTGTATCAAAAATGCAATAGTATAACTGAAGAAATTAGGAAACGCCGAGCTTGGTTTTTACATTCACGTTTATAGAATTGAAGACTCAAGAATGAAAAAGCAGCTATTCGATGTTATGACTAAGAGTAAGTGTGGGAATAAACGGCTGAAAGATGTCTTGTTGATTTGATCAATATCTATCATTTTTAGGACCAAACCGAATGTCCAAGTAAAATTAAAAATAGTGGATATGATCAGTTGACCGTTGAGAGTTACTTGAAGGAAATAGTCCGGGTGGTGGTCAGTAAATGAAACAACTAAATAGTTTCAACTATTTATTGCTTGCCATCGTTTCGACCCCCCCTTGTGGGTCATTATCATGGCTAAAAAGATACAAAAGAAATACAATTACAATAACATTAAATACAATATTATATAAACTATTGAGCTAGAGAACGTCGGTATTAAAATATTTAAAAAAAGAAAGAAATATATATGTAAAGAAAGCAATTAATTAAATTAGTATATAGGCTATAGTATAATAATGAAAGGACTATACAGAACATACTTTACTTTACAGTTTCCTATTTCATGTGAATATTGATATCTTTGTACATTTTCTTTAGCCATAATTTGTTCTGTCATAATAAGTCCTTTCATTATTGTAATTACTTGCAGTAAAATTAAAACTATGAAATTTCAATAAAGTAAAGGAAAAAAGGAGAGGATATGGCAAAAGTGATTGGTCCAAAAAGTCAAGTTCAGTCGCTCTCCTCAAGGGGAATAATCGTTATAAAAAATAACAACATCTTTAAGATAACACAGTAAATCTTCGAGGTGCGAAAGATTTTAGTTTCCAAAAGACCCGTAGCCTAAGTAGAAGATTTTCCCACAAAGATTAGGGTAATATACGTCCATTTTCGGTTTTATAACCAACGGTAAATAGAAACCGAATTTGGACTCGAGTTTGAAAAGACTACTTGGACGTTAGGGCCAATCCGAGACGGTAGTCGTCCCGACCATGAAAGGCTTCCAACAGTAAAGCACTCAACCATAGTTTATGCCTATCGAGAGGCGATAAAGATTTTATTGTTGAATTTAATTAAATTCGAAGAGCTACTACAACGATCCTACTTTTAGTCTGACCAAAAAGTTCGGCTCTGGATAGGAAGAGGAATAGGCAGCCAGGAACAATATGGCGTTTAGTGCTCGAGCTATAGGCATCGCTCTTGAAAGGATCTGAATTGTCTAAATTTGTACGGAGAGGGGGGCCAACAAAAAAAATAAAAAAATATATAGAGTGTCGATTCAATTCGAAGTGAAAATACCCAAGTTTACAAAATATGAGTCATCCAAAACTTCTTAATTCTCAAGATGAAATTATTTCTGCGGTGAAGAAATTTATATTATATTTAACTAACATACTTTAAGCGGGTTTGAATCAAAAATATTTCTGTTGTTTGCCGCTACAACAGAATCCAAAAATTTCATTCGTGAAAAAAAATTTATCAAAAGGGGCATTGGTAGTATCGACATAGAATCTTCGGGTCACCTAGCCTATTATTATTATTCAAGTAAATTTATCCCTGACTAGGAAAAACAACGAATCTTGTAAATAACATTGCAATTTATCTTTTCTTCAAACGGGAAAAATAATTTTTCTATAACCAAGTCATCAAAAAATTATTCCTGAAATATAAGTAGTAATATAGACATAAAATATACAGTTAAGAAGCGCAAGGTTTTAGAAAAGTTAATATGCAATAAAAAAAATTGTACAACTTAATATATAGTTGTTGTAAACCCATAAACTTATGAACATATGTAATTGGGAAAGAGGGAGGTTATAATAGTTAAAATGTACACACCATTCGTACAGGATAGTGCAAGTTATATTCTTCCATTTAGTACGCAAGATTTTAAAAATAATAGTACGTACTGAACCGTAACTAAGTTGATTTGAATCTATAAACTAACATTGTTATTAATTTTTCAAATTTAATGAAAACTGATGTTTTACTGTAAACTAAATGGGATCCCTATAAATTAAACCTTAAAAGGTATTTTAAATATTTTATTAGAAATATAAAATAATAATAAACCTAATATGCTAGGGACCTTTGTTATTTCATTAGTTTTTGAAAACATACATTGCAATCAATTTTCCTTAAATGGGGAATTAAATTTCAGTTATCTATGCTTTAATATAAAATAACAAACAAATAAACTGAACCAATTTGATTGAATATATAAATTGCAATTCTGCCAATGATTAAATATAATAATGAATAGACGTTATAAAATAAACATATTTTCTTGCTAATTGCACTTTTCGTTATAATGAACTAAAACTCTCAAAGCGATAAACTTGATAGGTTATACGGAGCTTTTTTAAGCACGAATTACTACTCCTTCAAATTGCACCCTTGCGAAGCAGGGTCCACTAGTAGTTTACATATTTCCTTCAACCTATTTAAAATATATAAATGATAAAAAAAAATTTTAAAATAATTATAAATGAAATGTATTTTGGCCAACATTCTTTAATTAATAATTATTTTCGTAAAGGTTGTTAAAGAAAAATTAATTATACTAAGAATTTCTATATTAGGCAATGATTAGTTCGGCTTAAAAAAAAAATTAACGTCTCAATCTGAAATTAAGAGATTAACATGAAACGTAACGACGAAATAAAAAAAATGTCATAAATATCTTATTAGATTTTTTTTTTTAACCAGCTTTTGGGAGCGATGTCAATTCGAATAGTATATTCGCCACACCGAAAGACATTAGGAAATACCTGAACAGACTGGTTGGTGTTTAGTATTTTCGGAGAGTTGTATCCTTCCAGAAGGACATTATTTAACAGCCTGGTTAAATGTCAGAGTGGAAATGCTTCCAGGTTGTGATAAGACCGACCCAGGATCGCATTCTCCAAGATCCGGCCCCAAATTCTCTAACCTACTTTTCTTTTTGCCTATATTTATAATTAATGTTGCAGTTCGTTTTGAAATTTAATATATATTTAATACTGATATTTTGATAAATATTTCTAAAACCTTCCTACATAACTGAGCTCCTCACCCTCTGCTCAGATATCCATTTTATAAATACTAGAACCCAATCAATCAATATTACAATCCTTTCACAAATCGTTTCTCGTTCGTTCCTCATCCTTCTGGAATTCGCTGTGCATCTCTATCCGTAAAGCCACCTCTCTTTCTTCCTTTTAACATCGACTCTTCCACTACAAAATCGCATCTCAATTTTCCGTTTCAATGTAAAGTATAGATATTTATAGTATGAATTTGCAAAGATATATCTATAAATGAATATTTGATCTTTTATATGTATACATATTTTTTCTTATATATATATATACATATATATTTTGTAAATATTTTCTTTAAGTAACCAGACCATAAGGTTTTATTTTTGTTCATTGTTCGTTATTCTAAGGTAACTTGGTCCCAGAATAATTTTTTTTTTTTTCATTTCATTTTCATTTTCAAAACCTAGAAAAAAAGGCAGGCGTTATTTCTTAAACAACAGGGAGCATGTTTCGCAAGTCTTAATTCTCTTCGTGATTTCATATTTTTTACATTATACGCTTTTATTTTCGTCCTGATAATTGTAAAATATTTATTTTTAACTTCTAATTATAATTTTAAAATTATAATTATAAGTCGAAAATGACGCATGTAAAAGTATTCCTGTTATTTATGTTAAACCAAGGTTAAAAATGAATATTCTTCAATTGTTGTACCAAATTTTATTTAAGTATGAGAAAAATTTCAAGACATTTGAATAATGCAATGCTTGTTTCAAGTTTTGTGATTTTTGTTGGGGGTTTTTTCCTTGTTACACAATTCCATTATTAAATTCAATAAATGATTATTTAATGTTTCTCTGATGAGCTCCTGTTATTTACATTTTTGCTATAGTTTTTAGGAATAGAGTTTTTAAAGATATTTTGCCAAATAAACGTTTTGAGTACTCTACCCAAAATGGCAAACTAGAAATAAATAAATTGAACCGTGAAAAACAATAATATATTAAACCTTTTAGATATAATTGAAGATAATAATTACTTTAAGCCTGACTTATAACCCAGAGAATGTTGAAAAGAAGCCGGACGAGAAGAAACAATGTAAGGTGGCAACATGAATGTGTACCGACGTGTCGCACAAACCTGCAGACCTTCCTCAAGCAGATCCTACGCGAGAACGCGAACTTAACTATTAGTCTGGTCAATAGAAGTTGAAAAGGAGAGTTCACCCTACAAAAGGTGCGTCATTTTATTTTATTTTTTGATATTGTTTAACACCATTAGATAGTGCTTAATCCAAGTTTTTGTTATCAACACCCTTTTGCTCGTCCGCCATCTTGAAGAAATTATCAAAAATTGGCACTTTTTCGTTTTAGTCCTCTAGCTCATTACCAATGCATTTTTTTTATTTATAGGTGCATTTATAAAAATGTAGACAAGCAAATTTCATATAGATTTTTTTTTTTTTAATTTCAAAGACCTTGTAGTTATGGTTGAAATTCTCGAATCTGTTGGTTTGTTGGCTATCTCTTCTACTGTACATGGTACATTTTAAGAGATGGATGAGGAGGCGGGAAAAAATGTCTTCTTCGTAGGTATGTACATTAATCTTATTCCAGTGACGGGGATCACATAGATTTGGTACAAAAAGATTTGTTGCAAGACCAAGTGTATTTGAGCTACGAAAAGGAGAAAATTGAAGCGAATTGGCGATTTGGCAAACTTTTCACTAAAAAACAAAACAAAACACATTCACTTAAAGGCGTTCCAGAACAGAATCACAAATTAAGCATTTTTCTTAAATTTATCCCCAATCCTTCTATTAAACCAGCTGTAACTGGTTTAAAAACAGTTTTTAAGACACGGGTTTTAAAGATAATGAAATTCAGTACAACTTATATTCTATAAGCTTTTCGCTGAGATCACGTTTTTTCCATGTTTTTGCTGTGGGAACTTAAACGAAAGTAAAAAGTTAGCAAAATCGCCAATTCTCCTTCATTTTCGCCTTATCGTAGCTCGAATACACTTGGTCTTGCAAAAAAATGTTTTTAAACCGAATCTATAAGAAATTTGCTTGTCTTCATTTCTATAACTACACCTAAAATCAAAAAATGCATTGGTAATGGCTAGAGGACAAAAACGGAGAAAGTGCCCATTTTTGAAATTTATTTCAAGATGCGGACGAACAAAAGGTGGGGATGACGAAAACCTGGATTAAGCATTACCTAATGGTCTTGAACAATATAAACAAATAAAATAAAATGACGCACCTTTTGAAGGGTGAGCTTCCTCTATTCACTGGACTATATATATGTTATGCTTATGTTACCGAGTGGATATGCTTATCGCTTGTTTAAACTATCAAATAAGGCCTCCCTCTACTCTTTCAGAGCCTTGTGAAACGGGCACCGTTCGGCAGCTTCTGAGAAGATTCTTGGACCGCTCCTCAAGGAATAAGTTATTCCTGTTGGGGGAAGAACAAAGCCGCCGCCCAGAAAGACAATGCATCCTCCGCCCGCAAATCTACCGCGGACGGTCCAACATTCCTCATTCTTTTCTTGTTTTTCTTCTTTCTAATTCCGAACATGTCCAAACCTTTCGGCAGCCTGTGGATACTCATCCATGTGCATCGATTCCACGGAGAATTCTAGTTTTGCGTAACACGAAAGAACAAAAAAACAAAAGTTATGTTAAGTTAACTTGTCAGCAATAAAGTGAACTTTTTCCTGATCTATTTAACACTATGCTATACTCCAATAATATCAGTTCTTGTCTTTGCCTCCGTACTTGGAAGTAAAAGTATCCCTTACCTCGTTTTTTTTTAAATAACATAATTAATCGTATTTGTTTGTCTTTATTGTTTCCATATTCCTATTATGTTTGTCTTACCAATTGGTTCAATACCCGAAGAAAACTCCCAAGCAGCCAAAAAATACTATTTTTATTTTTAAATACATTTAGAGATAAATATAAAATTTTTAAAAATTAATGATATTGAATTTAAATAGAAAAATGTGTGACAATATTTTATTATATTTTCATCTACAACAATCAGTTAGTTTCATAGGTTTTTCATCACTCTTCATTAACTTTTACAATTCCCTGTATTAGATAATATTTATTCTAAAATCTTTAGCTATCCAACGGTATATTATACATCCATATTTCTATTCCTGTGTTTAAAAAACACAAAAATTGAATACAAAAATATGTTTGCGCTTTTCTCCTTTAGTTGTTTAAAATTCACTCAACTTATTTATCAATGCTAACAAGCTGATGTGCCTATTTTTTTTTAAATCTACAAAATTAAAGGTACTTTAGAGGAAGAAAATTGTTAGATTATTTAAATCAGAATGAAACCTACATTATATTAAAGCCGATCAAAATTTACATCCATATAGCTAGTTTAATCAAAATCGTTCGGGCCATTTTTGAAAAAAATCGTATGAAGGTCTAAAATGCATGGTATAAAGAGGTTCTTCTGGTCAGCTGATTTTGATGAAAAAATTTCTTTGACATCTCGGGCGTCTAGTTGTCTTATATATAAAATTTAACTTTCGTACGACTTTTAGTTTTTGCGCTGGAATTACACACACACACACACCTTTTTGCGGAACTTGGTCATTTGGACTCAGCAGACCCTAAAACGCATATTTACATTTAAAACTGAACTTAAAAATTGTTAACGACCACAATTCTTTTCCTTACTCTATATTTCATGTACAGGAAAGTGAAAGTAAAATTAGTGAAAGATGTATTTATCGTACAGAGAATATTATAAAAGTTAATAAAAAATATTGCAGAAACTGGTGCTATCTTTTGGACATGAGGCGGTTTACTTTCCAAAACTTAAAAAATTTCTCATCGTTGAGGAGAATGCAGGATTCTAACAATGGAAAATACAGAAAGATACTAGAGAATGGAGTATCCAGCAAAACGTTAGTTATCCGCGTCCAAACATATATTTTGAATTTAATTATACGAATTTAAATATTTTAGTACAAATAGAGAGTTAGGTACGTACCTTGTGTTTAAGTGTTAAATAATTACAATGATTTGTAAGAAAACATAATACTATAGAATAAATTCATGTACCTTTCTTCTTCTAGACCCACTGTTTTTCCGGTAAAGTGAGTTTGAGTCTGTTTAAAATGAACACCAAGTGATTTAAGTTAATTAACGAATACGGAAATGCAATGCCACTTGGAGAACAGGAAAATGTACATATATTTCCTACAAAGTTTCTTATGTGATGATATTTTTTATATACTTTTGAATTGGACAATTTGCACTAAATATTCTTATCTTGTTGTGGAGATAACTTATCGTTGGATTGGTTACATAACGTACTCCACATTGAGTAATACATCTTGGCTAGATTCCCCTGTGTCACCTCGAAATTCGGCTAGATTAATTTTCAATATGACTCTCTACCTATATTATGATTTTTCTATAATTCAAAAAATATTTTATTTTAAGTTGAATATTATATGTTATGATGTTAGAAGATGAGGTTAGGCTGGGCAGCCTGGCTGATCCCTTTTAAAGAGGAAGTGTCTTTCATGCCTGTTTCTTCTCTGACGGCTGTTTCAAGGGCTTCGTCGCACACATGTCTGGGTTCCAACACTCCCCAAAAATATTCTATATTAAAAACACGAGTATACCTACAAATTATTATCATTAAAATTCAACTACAATTAACGCTTATGTTTAGGGAAACTATCAGATGTGTTAACTACATGTTGTTTGTAACTATTAATATGTTAATTTAATAACTTTTTTCATTTTTCTTTTAACAATTAAATATTCTTTACGTGTTATTTGCGGTTATGGAATGTCGCAATTCCTAACGTCACACTAAGACTCCAAATGACGCTATTTAATTTATCAAAGTCGTGTTATTTTTCACGCGATCAGTGTTTTAGAAAAAACTAATAGATTATAAAATATAGTTCTGTGAGCGCTTCGTGTATTTACTAAGTATGATTACCTCCTAATGTACATTAGGCCCTCACATCAGAAAAAAATAAAAAAAATAAACAAAAAATAACTAAAAAATTTTGTTTTTCTTAAATAAAGGACAATTAGATAAGCTGATTAGAGTAATTTTATATATTTTATATATTCAACTCAACAATAATATTTTAAAATAATTTCGGTTATCCTTAAAATCGACAATACATTTTTTTTTTCCAAACACTAATTGAACAAGTTGAGTGTAGTAATAATAGTGGGGACATTTACAAAAATCCTACGAAAAGGAAAAAAAATATATATAAATACAATTAGATGAATATACAAAAAATAATAAATAAATAAAATAGAATGAGATTGTCACTTACGTCTTTTCATGCATTCACCTAAGATTAGGTTTTCATTATTCAAAATTATTTTAAATATAAATTCATCTTATTTTAATAAGCCTGAGTGTATGTACGTGTACATTTTAAAGGATTTGAAAAATATATATCACATCGATGTGTGTAGGATATAAAAAAATAAATTGTAATCGAATTGAATATACTTTAATCCAATTGAACCTCATAGATTAGTTTAAAATATATTCTAATATAAATCTTATTTTCTAATCTAAATCTTGTATTAATATTTTCCCTATACTACTACAAACAAGGCGATTATTGTTAGGTTTGTACATTTTATATATTAATAGCAAAATACAATTATCAGTAATAAAGCTAAAAGAAAAAAGCTAATTAAAATCATATTAAAAAATATTTTATAAATATATAATGTAGCCAATATTAATATTAGCTAATAACTATATTACATAATAACTATATTATGTATAAATATATATAATATAGTTACGGAAATATTTGTAAACATATGATTTCAACGGAGCTACCATTCAAGCCTATTGTTGCGGGTACACAACAAAGTACTGAATACAAACCCTCGGTGACCGTAACAATGTTCTAAACTTCAGACATACCGAATTGTTGACACTTACTAATATTACCAACAATACCAGAACCTAATATAATGTAATGTTTTTTTTCTTCTAGTATTTACTAAATATTAGTGAAAAACATTTACGTAATTTTGATTTATTTTTTATCAGATCAGAGAAGATTACAGCAGAAGTCTCGTGAGCATGGGTATTTTAACTGTCAGTAGATATTTAGAGGCTTATGTCTGAATCTGTTTTTACAGACATTTTTACCAATGATATATTTTCTTTATATAAAATTTACAACAGTATTAGTATATTAAAAAAGAAAAAAAATCACATATGACGCAAAATTAGAGCGGTGATGAGTGCCCCGAAAGTGAAAACGAAAAAAATTCGTTACTGGCCTTGTAAACTATTGTGTTCTTTTGAATTTGGCAGCGAATTATAGTATGGCGCCATGGGCTCTTTCCCCTCCACAAGCAAGAAATTAAATTTAGAAAACCGCCCTTCCTTCAGTTTTGAGTTGAATAAACTCAAGTGCAAAATGGGTGTACAAGTGTTGTAGTTTTTTATTGTGTTTACTACTAATACCAAATAAACTTTTATGAACTGTTTATTATTTTTATTTAATAAAAAAAAAAATAAAAAAACAGTAGCTCTACAATCCATGAAGGGTCTTGGGTTCAGTTCTTATTACATATCCGTGCAGTTTTACAGCCAATGGGTGTACCCCAATTTGTGGGTACCCACTTTATACAGGCTGGGTGTGCCCCAGGAGGGTCTCCACACCCCAGGCTCACTCTACAGCTGAAATACTAATTCTGCTACAGCCGAGGTTCGAACACAGTAGAAACGTGCTCTATCCACCAGACCTCGCCTAAAATTAAATATTTTTTTTTTTTAAGTTTGATAAAAATCTTGAAATTTCTTGCTTATATAAATCCGACGTATCTTTCATTAAAAAAAACAAACTATTAATTAAAAGAATTAACTGCGATATCTCAGAAAATACGACGGACCGAGATATATGATAGAATTGTGATCCTATTGCTATTAATGAAGTAGATTTTTAAGTAATTGTGAAGCTATATAGTTACATATTATATTAGACTCTCAATATATTAAAAAAAAACAGTACATTACTACGAGAATTGCACATGGTGGATCAAATTGACGAATGGAACGGAAATACAAAGATAATGGTTTGAATAATGGTAATGAGGGCTAACAGAGAGGGAGACTCTCAGGGGGCCAGGCGTCGATGGGAAGATAACCTTAAGTTTGCGCTCATTAAATATTCTTGTGTGTCCGAGATCTGATTTAAACAACCTCTGCTTAAAAAATATTTTACAAAATATATCATAGGGTTTACTTTAAATCAATGAATTCTGATTCTGATGAAGATAGTTTGCCTGCTTCAATTTAGGACTGGAAGGGTTATAAAATTGTACAAGATAGTAAAGATAGGAGCATTATAGTCATTTAATTTATCTTAAAAAAAATATGATGAATTTATGATAGATGAATTTGTTAAAATATTGTAATGAATTGTCCCAGTAGGTAATATAATCTATTAAGACCGTTTTGTTTGTTTTTCACTTAACTGTGAAAATGTTATTCATTAATGAATTCTCTATGTAAAGAATAAATATAGTTATTTAAAACTGTAACATTTTTCGAACATTAGAAAATTCTATAAGAAGTGCCAGGTTGCAGTCAAGTTATACAATGAAATACTATCAAGGCACAGCAGTTAGAGTCGTGCTAAAAGGCGAGAGAAGTGTAAAGTAACATACGAAAATGTGTGATGTCGGCGATAATGACTTATCAACACTTTCAATGTACTATAATAAATGTAAAATCACCGTATTTTTTATATTACTTTATCATCTATATTTTGTTAAAACTTCAACTATAAATGAAGTTTAATTTTTTAATATGATGTTTCTTTATTAAAAAAAATAAAAAACATGTTTTTATAATGTATCCATTACAATTGTTTTTCTTGATGTAACATTAAAGGATTTTTTAAAGTAATATTTGATGTTATTATCCGTATCTAATTTTAAAAAAACACGACTTCCTCGTCTCCAGCTACTTTCGTAAACTATCACAAGCACTACCTTTCACGTATTTTCACCTAACTCTTCTCTTACTGTGTAGCGCCTTTAGATAATTACCGACCTTCAAATAACCGAAGGAAATGAATGAACATAGTGATCGTAATGAAGCTTCAATAAATATCATAATATGGCATTGATTATTTGTAGCTATGTTAGGGATTCCAAAAGGTAAAAGAACAAGAAGGTGAAAATTCATGAGAGTACATGAAAGGAGCGGGAGAGGAGGGAGGTATATTTAAAGAAATAGATTCGGACCCAAAATATTACTTTTTTAATAAGTTTTATAATATCATGAAATATTATTATTTAAAAAATATAACTTAAATACTAAAGATATATCAAAACATTGTTTTTTTAAATTTTTTTTTTGTTTAAAAAAATAAATTAAGTTTTTTTTTAGGAAAATACGGTTGATGTATATTTATTCATAATTAAAAGTGTTTGATAATTCACTCTCGCCGACATCAAAATATACCTTCACACATTTTATTTTTTAAGCGAAAGTTTCTTTCACCGTTTAGAGGCCGGGCTACCTACTAGACCCTCTGATAACGGAAGAAAGGAGTGAATACGGTGATTGTTAATGAAGCTAAAATAAATAATATTAAAGATATAAAACATCTTGTCAACTCGTTCCAAAGGAAGCATAGATGTGTAAACAGAGATTATAAAGAGCGATAAACGAATTTTAACGCTAGGCGGGTGATTGCTTGAGCCTGGACCAGAGGTAATAATGCGAGTTAAGTGGCCACCTTTGTGAAAGGAGCAGTCATATTTGGGTTAATGTTTTTGCTTGAGGATTCCGAGCGTAGGGGGGTGAAAGAGGAAGAAACAAAGCGTAGGGGTGGGGGTAAGGTTTATGAATCGGCCCCCCACCACTTTGGGGGCCCCCTCCCCTCCACTCCCCGGTCCCCACCACCGGCCACCTCTCTACAACAGAGTAAGTTTTTAGTCAGCCCTGTACCGTCGTGCTTTTTTTATCCCGAGGGCGTCTCGTCAGGAACAACAAAGACCACCAACACAGTGCAGTGCCTGATATCTTGTAGCTTGCGGTAGTTGGAGTGTGATATGCAGTTATGACTGAGTGCAACCCACCCGTTGATTATCACCATCACCATAGGCAAGAGGATGTCAAGCCTTTTGGCCAGCAACAGCTAGATATAATCACATCGCAAGCAGGAAAGGTAAACATCAAGTTTTATCCATATTTAAAAAAAAATAATATTAAGTCGATAAACCGTATCCGTTATCAATGAAATATTTCGTAAAAGATAAAAATTGCGCGGTTAAATTTTAACGTCAAAATGCAGGTCATTTTTTTAAATTAATTCATTTTTTAACAGTTTGTGTATTAGTGTTATGCGTATTTGACTCGGAGTATTATTCTCTCTCGTTAATTACCAGCCCTTGGGGTGGGAAAAAAATCGCGTAAAGGCGGACGTGGGTCCGTCGTCATGGTTACCGCGGGGGGTAATTCCACCCCCGCGTCCGCCGTAGCTTGGCAACGGGGGTGGGGCGACACTGACCTAGTACACGCCGCTATCAGGCTGTTATCAGCGCCTAGGGCGTCCGCCCCGATCTACCGGGATGCCAGGAGTAAGGAGACCAGTTCTGGATATAATTAGTTCTGATTGATAGTCCTCTCCTTCGGGACCAACACGTCAATTAATTAGATTACTTTCTACTCTCAGCTCCCTTTGAATAAATCAGAAGCTCATTTAGGGAACAACCTCGTCATTCCACCTTAAAATTATAAATTAATGTATTTTTAAAAGAAGTATAAATAAATATCATAAAAATAAAAATTGTCAATACCCCTTTAACTTGCAAGATTCAAATGATAATTAAATCTTGTAAACATGACTTGTATAAGATTGATTTAAAAATAATATTCATACGTGATTGATTTTTTTTAATGCTGTCAAATTAAATTTTTTTTTAAATTACCAGTTGAATTATTTTGATTAAATTAATTTATTTTACATAAAAATAAATCTGGTTTTAAATTTTAAAAAATTATTAAAATATATTTTCGTATAAATATTTATGATACAAAAAAAAAATGTATAACATTAATTTCTAAAACCAAAATAATAATTTATATTATGCAAATTTGAAGTGAGTAGTTTCTTTTCACCCCCATAATCATAATTTAGCCCTTTTACTTATATTAAGTACAGCTGTAAATATCAATAAAATATAATATTAATTCATTAAATTATAGAGTTTTAGTAAATATAATTTGTATAAAAAATAAATCAATGGTTTTACAACTTTACTTGGTCCTACAATCGCCTAAAATATCGGTTAATTATATTAATATCCATATAAATGCGAAATAATGACAAAAATTAAACCCAATAAATTTGAAGATTATTTTTTTTAATTGTTATAAACCTCATTATCAAGTTGTTAAGGATATAACAAATAAATGAATACACTTGTATCTTCAGATACTAATCCCAATTATTAATAAAATTGAGTTATTACTCATGTTTTAACTATTCCGGAATGAATATTTTATTATTAAGTTTTAAATTGACGTATTTACATAAATCAATGTATAACATTTATCAATATACTTCTTAAAGTTATATTATTTAATAAATTTTTTACCCGATAACGATTAACTTTGAGTATTTTCCCATATTTATCACAAGTCTCTTAAAGAAACAATAAGTAGTTTTTAGCGACTTAAATGTTGACATTATCATACAGAATCTAATAGATGTATGTTATAATAATTTATTCTTGACCTACACTCCTCAATGTACTGTGAGCGTTGTCGCTTCGTTTCATTGTAGTTCCTTTTCATACGGTTCCCGCAAATTGTTGAATTATAAATATTTATAATTATTTGCATGCATGTAGTAGTTGTTTGTATACCCTCTTAGATTTATAAATAAAAATCAATTATGTAATTCCAATAAAATGCCTGATGATAATTGCATGTGTTAGTATTGAAAAACTATGCTGTCTCATTGGTTGGAATGCTCAACAACATTGTTTATTTATATCAATCTTTATATAATTAACTTCATGGGGTGTAGTACATAAATTATTAAGTAGAAAAAATACTGTAATAATTTATATATATATATTTTTTTTTAAAGATCCCCGTCTAATTTATTATCTTATTTATTTTTTTTATCAGTAATAACTTCTAGTAAAAATAAAAAATAATTGGTGTAAAATATATCAATTTGTATGATCTTATTATAACTTTGGGTTATGTAAACATACTTATATTTTGTATTGGGAATTTTGCTTATTTACAGTTTATTAAAATTCAATTCAATTTGTACCATAAATGGTGCTCTTAGTTTTTTATATATATATATATATATATATATATATATATATATATACATCATGCATGCATGCGTAGGTACTATACTAGAACAATAGAAAGTGATAGTGAGGAAACCTAGGAGTGTAAAACATCTGGCACGTTAAGTGTGTGTGTGTTTATTTTGGACCTGGTAGCCCCCCCCACTGCAATATTCCCTGGGCTAGGTTGGCGCTCAACAATATTTCTGTGGTATCCCGTCTTATCCTCTACTGGACTGACTTCCCGAACAGTCGTGGTGCCTGGAGTATACAACTTATGTGCGATGTAGGGGCATCAAGTTCAATTATACGTTTTATTTGTTAATAATTGCGACGTTGATAAACAGCCAAAAATAAATAAATATTTTGTTTAGATTAATGAGACTGTTTACTTAGAATTTTTTTTTTTTTTTAAATTCACGACCCTTTATATCTTACACGATAATATTTATAAAATGGTTAAAACCTCATTAAATACATTACTAAACATATTTCCTCGAATTTTGAACCTACAGCTGTTGATTTTTATATTTAATTTGTAAGAAGATTGTTAATAAAAAAATATTAAAAATCACTCAGACGATATATAAAGAATCCTTTATTGCTTTTACTTATATTAATCCTATTAAAATCTATTGATTTGTTGTTTTTTTTTCACTTGTGAATAAATCAAGATATGCTCAAAACGTAAGCTAGGGTTATCATACAAGTGTCACCATCTACCGGCTAAGTTGGCAAGCTTTTTGTGTCTTATACCTGCACGGTATAGACGGTCATGCTCATTTGCATAATCTTTGAAAATTTTTTCCAAGTTGCTTAATATATAATTTTTTTTTTCATATTTGATATTTAAGCCAATTACTTTCAACCGCATTTTATCGAGATATGTTGAGGCTCCTTTTAAAATCAATTTAAATAAATAAAGCTTCCACCTCTTGCCGATTATCCTTTTCGAAAGGACAAAAGCGGACAATAATTCAAATACTCAAAGAGATAGTATTACAGAGAATCAGGCCGGCTTTGAGGATGATGGTCTTGTGTGGTTTCCTAACACAGTAATATATTTTTACGACCAGGGGAGTTTGGAACCTCTTTTGTGTCTGGTCCTTGTGCAACTGGCTAAACCTCGTTTCACGAAGTCGTATACTATTTTGTGCCTAAACGGACAGTCTTTGCGAATATTTAATAAAAAAAAAAAAAAAAAAAAATCAAGCAGATTTTGACTTAGAAAGCCACGGTGTTACCATAAATAGCATTGATATTCCATTTGGGGTACTCACTACATTTGCTATAGCATATTTTTTGTGCTATTTTGCTAAACCCGTCTAGTTTATACAGTAGGGGTACTCACTGCGTTTGCTATAGCATGCTATTTGTGCTATTGTGCTAAACCCATCAATTTTATACAGGAAATAACTGTAGAAACTCGACGGGTTTAGCAAAATAACAAAAATAGCATGCTATAGCAAACGTAGTGAGTACCCCTAGTTATTTCCTGTAGAAACTCGACGAGTTTAGCAAAGTAGCACAAAAAATACGCTATAGCAAACGTAGTGAGTACCCCTATTGAAAGAAAACTTTAAATTTTAACCAGTGGTAAAACAATAATGAAAAGTTCATTTCAGAGCTCTTGTCAGTTAAATATATAATTAGAAATTTTAATTATTTTTCAGCTTAATTATTTAAGTTACTCTTGAATTTCACCCGGTTTCCATTTATTAAACATTTAAAGAATTTCATAAGTCCAATAGTTTAATAGGGATGTGCAGGAATAATCTGAGCAAAAACAAAAAAATTCATATTCTTTCAAATGCCAAAAAATATCAAAGATAGCACAGCCCATATCAACATTAAAATATCGCTAATATATTTTTAATATTATTACACAAGTTTTTTTCTTTGGATTTTACAATATTATAAAACAGTGTTTCCCAACAAAATATTTTCGGTTATACTCGTCTAAACAGTACAATTACAAGGGCACCAACATTAAAAAATTGTGCATATATATAATCAAGCATTAGCGGCGCTAAGCGTACCTACCATTAAGCAAAGAAATTGTTCGTGAAACATTGTCCTCGGCATATTACTTAAATTTATAAATATAACATAGGTAGGTACATATTTAACTACCTATAAATAAATCAACTATTAGTTACTGCGAACAATTTGGTGTGTCAATGCAATGCCTGATTGAACTTATATTTATCTCAAGGTAATTTATAATAATTTTCCAAACACATCTCGCGGATGACAAAACCCGCTGGTCCGCGGAAGACTTATTGTTCCGAGATTCTCTGATATAGAAGATACAATAAATAGATTTGTAATGAATAGGAAAAAAACCCAACAAAAAATTAGCCTGCCCTCAAAATTTGAGAGCTTACGTTTCAAGATACATAGGGCCCGAATAACGTATTAAAAAAATCCATCTGTCGGACGTACGCGGATTTTCTCCGAAACTACTTGATCGTTGTTTTCTAAATACGCCACTAAAATTCCTGAGCATCCGACGATGATCCCAATACTCTGACGTTTTAAAATGGCGGTCGAAAAAAAATGAATTAATTCAATAACTCAGTAATTTTTAAAAATAGGAAAAGAATTTTTATCGAGTATTCTAATCAAGAAATACGCCTTCAAACTCAGTTATTTTTGAAGGTATAGGAAAAATTCTATAGTTTTAGAATCAGTACACCAAGATTAATTATAAAACAGAAAAAAAAAGTTTTTCATATCAGTTAATTGCTTATAAACAGTTATACCCAAATACATCTTTTTTTTTAAATGATATACCTTTGTGTAATAAGATGCAGTGTTGTTTTTGGGTTTTTTTCCTTCACATCATGGACTTAATCGTAAGAGCATATCTTATAATATTAAAATTATTTGTTTTGAAACCTCTTATTTCTTTTACAACTCACACTGTAAACAATGCAGTCTCACACATGCCCGCCATCGGAATCAGTACACGTTATGTAACAAGTCCGATACCCTCTCCTTTCAGACACCATCCCTGATCTATCCCCGAGAGGATTATACTGACCCAGATCTAAGAAGGATGGGGGAGTCAGGGATGTAAAAAATAGCTCTATGAAGGCTCGGATGTTGGAGAAGAAAAAAAAAATGTGGGATAAGTCCGCGTGTGTGAGTGGGACAAAAGAGAACCGAGTCGACTTGGGACGTTCTTCTACCTGGAAAGGTTCCTCAGGTGCTCAGCACAAACCGCTTTCTAAAACAATAGTTATTACCTCGTGTATAATGCGGTTTGATGACGGAGGGTGAGGTTCGTCCTACACGATAGTCCTTCGCGTGGCATATTCACACGCCAAAGGGTCCTGAAAAATTAGGGTTCGAATTATACCAGTATGAGAGTAACCAGCTAGTCGAAATTTTTAAGCAGTAAGAACAGGACTGAATATTTATTGTTCTATATATACAGTATAAATATTCATACAAAATCATTTGACTTTTTATACAAGCTCTACAAGAACTGAACAATTGTACTGATTTTTCTATATCACAAGAATTTTAATTTTTAAAATAAATATTGATAATACCTAACTAAGGTATACATGATTTCCCCATTAGACCTTTTAAACCTTTTTTGGAAATTATAGGTGGAATAGTCAGGAATCAGTCATTTTTAAAAAGTTTTTAATTTTGCCAACGTTTCGGCTCAAGCTTGTGAGCCATCATCAGGGCTACAAACATCAGAACAAAAGAGATACATATTAATATGATAATGAAAATTTTCTTCTGAATGTAGTGACAATGATAACATTTGAAATAAAACAGAAAATATACCAACATACTTAAATATTATAGATACTAATAATGATAATATGATACATAATCTGATGATGATAAGCATAATAAATTTTACAGAACTTTAGACTTTAATATAAAAGTAAAAAAAACAAAAAAAACAACACATATATATAAACGTACCATTACTGAGCCATGTCCAAGCATAAACTGAGGAAAACCATAAACATAGGTAGTATGGGGAGGGGTTCGTGTAAAAACCCTGAAGGTTTTCCCCTCTAAGTGTAAATACTACAGCTTATCTTTGTTTTTAAAATGTTTTACAAAATTATATAATGGAAAAAACAAAATAATATATCCGTATGTACAATAAGGTTGAACATTTTTAACAGAAAATTATAAACACTAGAATCTGAGGTATTTAAAAGATCATGAGGTATATAATAAAAAACAAAATAAAATAAATAAATAACAAAAACAAGAACCAGAGGTGTTGTAAACAAAAAGATAAATATACAGTAAATAAATAAAATATACATTACACAAGCAATTTGTACAATAAAGTGAAAGAGTTATAATTTAAGGAGACGGAAGATGTTAGCATACGAGGGAGAAATTATCTCTTTGTCAGTTTTATGATTTACGGGAACTCGATCTTTTTCCATATGGATATATATAGCTTCGGAGAGGAGTCGCTTTTTGTAGTTAGGTACGGTGGCTAGGATTTCAGGATTATCAAAATCAAAATGATGGTCAAGGGATATAGCGTGTTCGGATAATTTTGAGGAAAATGGGTTACGGGTAGATATTGTGTATTTGTGCTGATAAATTCTTTTTTTGAGATAGTTTTTGGTCTCGCCTATGTAACATGAATTACAATTTGGGGAAGAGCAGGGAATACGATAAACTAAATTTGATTTTTGTAGGAAAGGGATGGGATCTTTTAGTTTTGAATATAGATTCTTTAATTTGTTACTATGTTTTAAAACTAAGCGGAGATGGGGAAAGCTAGAGGATAAGACTTTTTTAATTTTTTGAGATAGAGATGGGATGTATGGAATGGATCTGTACTGGGGAACTATGGCGGTTTGTGGAGAGTGTGCTGGGATGGAGTGAGGGTTTGAAGAAGTTTTAATGAGGTTCTTGATTAATTGGTCAGGAAAATTATTAGATTTTAGGATTTTTGTTAGTCGGGTTAAATTATCTTGGTGAAATTTTGTATCGGAAAGTGTTAAGGAACGGTGTATGAGGTTTTTGGCTACACTGATTTTCTGGTGATGTGGGTGTAAGGAAAAATAATTAAGGAGACGGCCAGAATAAGTAGGTTTGGTGTACCAGTTAGTGGATAGTGAATTATCGGAATTTCTTATGATAAGGAGGTCGAGGAACGGAAGTGAGTTATTGTTTTCTGTTTCAATGGTAAATTGGAGTCGAGGATGGTATGAGTTGAAAGAAGTCAAGATATTAGGGATGGCTTTGGGGTTGAGGATCAGGAAAAGGTCATCAACATATTTTTTAATGAAAAAAATATCTGCGGAAAAGTTAGGTATAACGGTGTCAAGAAGGTGATTGAGGACGATGTTGGAGAGATCAGGAGCAAGACAGTTTCCCATGGCTAAACCCGAAATTTGTTTATAAAATTTCTCTTGGAAACATAGGTAGCCAGAGTTACAGCACAGAGAGAGGGATTCAAGGTATGAGGATTGGTTGAGGGAGGTATGTGGTTCTAAGGTCAGCCAATTTTCATCGATTATTTTAAGAGCACGGTCAGTAGGGATGTTGGTAAAAAGGTTTACAGCATCTAGGGAGGCTAAAATGAAATTTTGAGGAATAGTTAGGGATTTCAGTTCTTCAAGGAGTTGCTGTGAATTTTGGATGTCATATGGGTTATTTTGGCTGAGTTTTTGTAAGGGAGAAAGAAGGAATGAACTGAGTTTTGAGGATGGTGAGTTGATATTTGAAATTATGGGACGTAATGGGTTTCCTGGTTTATGGATTTTAGGTAAGCCGTAACATCGGGGAGCAACTGAATTATAGGAGATGAGGTTTTTGTAGGTAGAGAGAGTGATCTGTTTGGATTCGTGGAGATATTTTAAATGCTGGTTAAATTTAGTGGTGAGAGAGGATGTGGGATCGCGTTTGGTAGGAAGGTATGTGGTTTTGTCAGAAAGAAGGAAATTTAGTTTTTCATCGTATTCTGCCCGGTCCATGATAACGGTTTTGTTTCCTTTATCTGCACGGGTGACTATTATATGGTTATTGGTTTTGAGAAAGGATCGGGTAGAGGATAGGTCCTTAGTAAATTGAGGTGAAAATGGAGAAGGGTTAGACGAAGGGTTTTGTAAGTAATTGGTAATAATATTAGAGGTTCGGGTACGGGAAATCATTCGTTTTTCATCGTCAGGAATCAAAAGAGTGTCCTGATGGATGAATTCAAGGTCGGTTATAAGGGATGGTATTAGTTTTTTTGAATTGGTAAAAGGGATATTGAAATTTGGACCTAAGCTGAGAATATTATTGACATGTTGAGGGAGTTTAACGGAGGAGATGTTGTGAACCCAATCAGGATCCCCGGAAGGATATATCTTATTCGCGTTAAAGTTTTCTTTAAGTTGTTTAAATTTATTTGCTAATATACTTTTTTTCTTTGATTTATGAGATATATAGATATTATTAATGCAAGAGTTTAGTAAGGAAATATGGTCAGTAGAGAGAATGGAATAAAAGGAGTTAAATAAATAATTAATTTTCTTTTTTGCTGCTTGAATGAGGAAAATCGTTTCTTTGATATGTAGGTTAAGGAGTGATTTTTTAAGACGGAATTGGATGCTTTCAAGTTTTGAGAGAAATTTTTTGTTAACATTAAAGTTGTTAAAATTGTTGGAAATGAAGGGGGGGAATAAAGAATGAGAGCGGCATTTTAGAAGGAATATGAGCGACTCCTCTTTGTTGGCTAATTGTTTATAAAGATGGGAAATACGGTTAAGAAGAGGTTTTTTATCAGGATATTTTGATTTTAGAATTACAAAAGAGTTTACCTCAGTTCTAATGTTATTTTCTGATGTCGCTGTGATTGTTGCTGGAGATGAAGTAACAGTAAGTGATGAATCGGCGTCCGGATGTTGTGAAGGTGACACTGGTGATGAACATGTAGTGGTAGGTTTATAAGATGAAGAGTACATATCTCAGATGTGATAGTTTATGAAGTTTGCGATGATGAAGTTGAGGTCCCAAGTAGAGTGAATTATATTGAGGGTGTATAGTCGACTGTAGAAACTATTATAGGTGGAATAGTCAGGAATCAGTCATTTTTAAAAAGTTTTTAATTTTGCCAACGTTTCGGCTCAAGCTTGTGAGCCATCATCAGGGCTACAAACATCAGAACAAAAGAGATACATATTAATATGATAATGAAAATTTTCTTCTGAATGTAGTGACAATGATAACATTTGAAATAAAACAGAAAATATACCAACATACTTAAATATTATAGATACTAATAATGATAATATGATACATAATCTGATGATGATAAGCATAATAAATTTTACAGAACTTTAGACTTTAATATAAAAGTAAAAAAAACAAAAAAAACAAACACATATATATAAACGTACCATTACTGAGCCATGTCCAAGCATAAACTGAGGAAAACCATAAACATAGGTAGTATGGGGAGGGGTTCGTGTAAAAACCCTGAAGGTTTTCCCCTCTAAGTGTAAATACTACAGCTTATCTTTGTTTTTAAAATGTTTTACAAAATTATATAATGGAAAAAACAAAATAATATATCCGTATGTACAATAAGGTTGAACATTTTTAACAGAAAATTATAAACACTAGAATCTGAGGTATTTAAAAGATCATGAGGTATATAATAAAAAACAAAATAAAATAAATAAATAACAAAAACAAGAACCAGAGGTGTTGTAAACAAAAAGATAAAGATAAGATTGTTTACAACACCTCTGGTTCTTGTTTTTGTTATTTATTTATTTTATTTTGTTTTTTATTATATACCTCATGATCTTTTAAATACCTCAGATTCTAGTGTTTATAATTTTCTGTTAAAAATGTTCAACCTTATTGTACATACGGATATATTATTTTGTTTTTTCCATTATATAATTTTGTAAAACATTTTAAAAACAAAGATAAGCTGTAGTATTTACACTTAGAGGGGAAAACCTTCAGGGTTTTTACACGAACCCCTCCCATACTACCTATGTTTATGGTTTTCCTCAGTTTATGCTTGGACATGGCTCAGTAATGGTACGTTTATATATATGTGTTGTTTTTTTTGTTTTTTTTACTTTTATATTA
Organism: Piezodorus guildinii; assembly: GCA_023052935.1. NCBI lineage: Eukaryota > Metazoa > Arthropoda > Insecta > Hemiptera > Pentatomidae > Piezodorus > Piezodorus guildinii. Next base: position 52,268,133 of record CM041298.1, read on the forward strand.
AAGTCTAAAGTTCTGTAAAATTTATTATGCTTATCATCATCAGATTATGTATCATATTATCATTATTAGTATCTATAATATTTAAGTATGTTGGTATATTTTCTGTTTTATTTCAAATGTTATCATTGTCACTACATTCAGAAGAAAATTTTCATTATCATATTAATATGTATCTCTTTTGTTCTGATGTTTGTAGCCCTGATGATGGCTCACAAGCTTGAGCCGAAACGTTGGCAAAATTAAAAACTTTTTAAAAATGACTGATTCCTGACTATTCCACCTATAATAGTTTCTACAGTCGACTATACACCCTCAATATAATTCACTCTACTTGGGACCTCAACTTCATCATCGCAAACTTCATAAACTATCACATCTGAGATATGTACTCTTCATCTTATAAACCTACCACTACATGTTCATCACCAGTGTCACCTTCACAACATCCGGACGCCGATTCATCACTTACTGTTACTTCATCTCCAGCAACAATCACAGCGACATCAGAAAATAACATTAGAACTGAGGTAAACTCTTTTGTAATTCTAAAATCAAAATATCCTGATAAAAAACCTCTTCTTAACCGTATTTCCCATCTTTATAAACAATTAGCCAACAAAGAGGAGTCGCTCATATTCCTTCTAAAATGCCGCTCTCATTCTTTATTCCCCCCCTTCATTTCCAACAATTTTAACAACTTTAATGTTAACAAAAAATTTCTCTCAAAACTTGAAAGCATCCAATTCCGTCTTAAAAAATCACTCCTTAACCTACATATCAAAGAAACGATTTTCCTCATTCAAGCAGCAAAAAAGAAAATTAATTATTTATTTAACTCCTTTTATTCCATTCTCTCTACTGACCATATTTCCTTACTAAACTCTTGCATTAATAATATCTATATATCTCATAAATCAAAGAAAAAAAGTATATTAGCAAATAAATTTAAACAACTTAAAGAAAACTTTAACGCGAATAAGATATATCCTTCCGGGGATCCTGATTGGGTTCACAACATCTCCTCCGTTAAACTCCCTCAACATGTCAATAATATTCTCAGCTTAGGTCCAAATTTCAATATCCCTTTTACCAATTCAAAAAAACTAATACCATCCCTTATAACCGACCTTGAATTCATCCATCAGGACACTCTTTTGATTCCTGACGATGAAAAACGAATGATTTCCCGTACCCGAACCTCTAATATTATTACCAATTACTTACAAAACCCTTCGTCTAACCCTTCTCCATTTTCACCTCAATTTACTAAGGACCTATCCTCTACCCGATCCTTTCTCAAAACCAATAACCATATAATAGTCACCCGTGCAGATAAAGGAAACAAAACCGTTATCATGGACCGGGCAGAATACGATGAAAAACTAAATTTCCTTCTTTCTGACAAAACCACATACCTTCCTACCAAACGCGATCCCACATCCTCTCTCACCACTAAATTTAACCAGCATTTAAAATATCTCCACGAATCCAAACAGATCACTCTCTCTACCTACAAAAACCTCATCTCCTATAATTCAGTTGCTCCCCGATGTTACGGCTTACCTAAAATCCATAAACCAGGAAACCCATTACGTCCCATAATTTCAAATATCAACTCACCATCCTCAAAACTCAGTTCATTCCTTCTTTCTCCCTTACAAAAACTCAGCCAAAATAACCCATATGACATCCAAAATTCACAGCAACTCCTTGAAGAACTGAAATCCCTAACTATTCCTCAAAATTTCATTTTAGCCTCCCTAGATGCTGTAAACCTTTTTACCAACATCCCTACTGACCGTGCTCTTAAAATAATCGATGAAAATTGGCTGACCTTAGAACCACATACCTCCCTCAACCAATCCTCATACCTTGAATCCCTCTCTCTGTGCTGTAACTCTGGCTACCTATGTTTCCAAGAGAAATTTTATAAACAAATTTCGGGTTTAGCCATGGGAAACTGTCTTGCTCCTGATCTCTCCAACATCGTCCTCAATCACCTTCTTGACACCGTTATACCTAACTTTTCCGCAGATATTTTTTTCATTAAAAAATATGTTGATGACCTTTTCCTGATCCTCAACCCCAAAGCCATCCCTAATATCTTGACTTCTTTCAACTCATACCATCCTCGACTCCAATTTACCATTGAAACAGAAAACAATAACTCACTTCCGTTCCTCGACCTCCTTATCATAAGAAATTCCGATAATTCACTATCCACTAACTGGTACACCAAACCTACTTATTCTGGCCGTCTCCTTAATTATTTTTCCTTACACCCACATCACCAGAAAATCAGTGTAGCCAAAAACCTCATACACCGTTCCTTAACACTTTCCGATACAAAATTTCACCAAGATAATTTAACCCGACTAACAAAAATCCTAAAATCTAATAATTTTCCTGACCAATTAATCAAGAACCTCATTAAAACTTCTTCAAACCCTCACTCCATCCCAGCACACTCTCCACAAACCGCCATAGTTCCCCAGTACAGATCCATTCCATACATCCCATCTCTATCTCAAAAAATTAAAAAAGTCTTATCCTCTAGCTTTCCCCATCTCCGCTTAGTTTTAAAACATAGTAACAAATTAAAGAATCTATATTCAAAACTAAAAGATCCCATCCCTTTCCTACAAAAATCAAATTTAGTTTATCGTATTCCCTGCTCTTCCCCAAATTGTAATTCATGTTACATAGGCGAGACCAAAAACTATCTCAAAAAAAGAATTTATCAGCACAAATACACAATATCTACCCGTAACCCATTTTCCTCAAAATTATCCGAACACGCTATATCCCTTGACCATCATTTTGATTTTGATAATCCTGAAATCCTAGCCACCGTACCTAACTACAAAAAGCGACTCCTCTCCGAAGCTATATATATCCATATGGAAAAAGATCGAGTTCCCGTAAATCATAAAACTGACAAAGAGATAATTTCTCCCTCGTATGCTAACATCTTCCGTCTCCTTAAATTATAACTCTTTCACTTTATTGTACAAATTGCTTGTGTAATGTATATTTTATTTATTTACTGTATATTTATCTTTTTGTTTACAACACCTCTGGTTCTTGTTTTTGTTATTTATTTATTTTATTTTGTTTTTTATTATATACCTCATGATCTTTTAAATACCTCAGATTCTAGTGTTTATAATTTTCTGTTAAAAATGTTCAACCTTATTGTACATACGGATATATTATTTTGTTTTTTCCATTATATAATTTTGTAAAACATTTTAAAAACAAAGATAAGCTGTAGTATTTACACTTAGAGGGGAAAACCTTCAGGGTTTTTACACGAACCCCTCCCCATACTACCTATGTTTATGGTTTTCCTCAGTTTATGCTTGGACATGGCTCAGTAATGGTACGTTTATATATATGTGTTGTTTTTTTTTGTTTTTTTTACTTTTATATTAAAGTCTAAAGTTCTGTAAAATTTATTATGCTTATCATCATCAGATTATGTATCATATTATCATTATTAGTATCTATAATATTTAAGTATGTTGGTATATTTTCTGTTTTATTTCAAATGTTTATCATTGTCACTACATTCAGAAGAAAATTTTCATTATCATATTAATATGTATCTCTTTTGTTCTGATGTTTGTAGCCCTGATGATGGCTCACAAGCTTGAGCCGAAACGTTGGCAAAATTAAAAACTTTTTAAAAATGACTGATTCCTGACTATTCCACCTATAATAGTTTCTACAGTCGACTATACACCCTCAATATACTTTTTTGGAAAATTATTAATAAACCTATTTTACTAATAATTATTTTCTGTAATGCTTAATGTAGTTTATTTGTTTATATTCATAAAATTTACTTTTATTCACATTCTGGTATGCATTGCATTAGGTATCGCTCTCATTGTCTAACAAATAAGAATAGTTTCATAGTATTAATGTCTTTTAAATATTCAGTAACTTGAAGATTCACTGTCCTTCGGTATGATTAACCTTTTTTTGTTTCATTTTAATTATTGAAATACATTTTTACTATCACTTAACTGAATATAAAATATATAGCAAGGGAATGTATTGCGATCATTGAATACACTTGTTAGAGTCCTCTGAGTTCAAAGACCAAAGTCCCGCAAAAAGGTTTTTGTTTGTATATTTGGTCAGTTTAGCTCGAAAACCAAAATTTTTTCCCTATAAAGTATCTTTAATTTTTAATATTCCAAAAAATTAACCATATCATCCTATTAGCGTTGATAAAAAAACCGCCTAAATATACAAGTTGAACGAATTTAATAACCAACTAAAAGAGGAAAGAACAAAAATATTTTTTTTGGTAATTTTTTCCGAACATAAGAATAGTAATATAAATGTATAATATACCGTAGTAAAGCAAAAGATTTTAGAAAAAAAATGTTGTCTTATATAGAGGTCTTTATAAGGTAACGTAAAATACGTGTAATAAACTTATAAAACTAAGTGATTATTTTATATTGATATAAAATAAAGGTTATGCCAAAATAACCTAATAAAACCAAGCTCAAGTAGGAAAAACACTGACATTCCGGAATAGTAAGGCTGATAGATAAAGCCACTCCACATATCTGAAGAACACATCCTTAACCACCCAACGGACACAGGTATATGCGTACCCATAACCATTCCCACACACCCACTACCTAGCTAAAACATTCTATACTCAACTCAACAAATATTCAAAAATATTTGGAAATGGAAGACGTAGATCTGATCAATAACAATAATTAAACGCGTATTTACGCTAAAAATTCTGATTCGAACATTTTCCTTTTCGTAATACATGTAAAATTTATAGGTATGTGAAAATTTAAAAAAAATCTGGTTCCGACAACACACGGCTTTCATTTAACTCGGTTGTCAAAATCAATTTAAGAACTATAAAACAAAGTTTTTTTTATTTAAACATATTTATTGATATTTACAACTGTATCTAAATACATCAAGTAAATGTGAAGGGTATATGGTAAACTGACATGAAATACATGTAGAGACACTAACCATGGCAGCACTCTAAAAATATCCTTAACTAGAAGGTTCGGGGCCATCTTCCTTTCAGACGCCTCGGATGATTATCAGGAATCGAAGAGTAAGAAAAAAATAGAAACCAGTGGGTTAGAGTGGGAATGGAGTTTTTCATGGAATGAATGATACCTGTTTCGGGCTAAATCATAGGGAACTTTAAGGTCTTTATGGATAAGTTTATTCGTGACAAAAATGGAGCATTGAGGATTTAACGAAGGATTTTGGATTGTAAGGATTGGATTCGAGAGGAATTCGATGGTTTAGTTGAGCCCCATAGCTCTACTCCATAGTCCAGATTGGTCTTATGATAGTCATGTAGATGAGCCTTTTGTAGTTAAAAGGAAGCTTTGGCCGTTTGTCCAGTATGTGTTGAAGTAGCCGAAAACGAAGAGCAGTTGATAAAACAAAGTCGAACTTAAAAAAGTTTTAAAAATTATATATTGTATAACAATATAAAATTATGTACCTATGTAAATATTTTCTCCTTTAGTAGGTTATCAAATTCGTTCAACTTGTATATTTACCAGTTTTTTTATCAATGTTAATATAATAATATGGTTATTTTTTTGGAATCTACAAAATTAGAGCTACTTTAGATAAAGAAAATTTTTAAAATCGGTATTTAAGCTCTGTCAGACTATTTCAATGAGAATTAAACCTAAACGATATTAAAGCCCATCCAATTTTGCATCGATATAGGGAGTTAAAACAAAATCGTTATAGCCATTTTTGAGAAAATCCTACAAAAATGCAAAATGCATCGTATAAAGTTGATGGTTGAATATTTAAAAGACACTAATATTATAAATCCATTATTACTTATTAGGCAGTGAGAGAGGACACCTACTGCATTTTGTGACACCATAATGTAACAATATATATATTTTTTTAATATTAACAAAAATAAATCATTTTAAAATATTATAGAAAATAATAATTAGAATAGAAGGGTTATTATTAATTTTAGAAAAATAATAGCCGGGTAGTCAAAACGAAAAATCATGTATACCTTAATTGAGTAATATAAATATTATTTTTAAAAATAAAAATGCTCATGATAAAGAAAAATGGGTACTATTCTTCTCGCTTTGTAGCGCCGGTACAAGAATCTAAATTATTTTGTATATATAATATTTAGACCTGTCACGATACAATCCTGGGTGGGTCTAAGCCTCCTAGTCCTGTTTACTTTGTATAAATAAATCTTTTGATAAACAAAATTTTATATTTAGAAAAGAATTGTTCGGTTTCAATTATAAGCTCATTACTCTTCCTAAAAGTAGGTTGGGTCAAGACATAATTTTTAAAGACGCTTTCAAAACTGAAGTATAACAAAACTATTTATGTAATAGTGTTGGTCACATTTTTGTGCAATAATTTGTTGTTTTTTTAATTCAAAAAAATAAAAATACAATAAAATGACTAAAGCTCATTGGATAAGATTGTTCATCGCTGTTAAGGAAGGCTACTACGGCAATTATCCTGTCAAAACCAAATCATTAATTTTGGAAGGATCGTTTTTTAACTACGGAAAAAAATACAATTATCCTCCAATTAGTTAATTAAAATCGCCTCCACGATAACCATTATAATATTCGATACTTCCTTCAATTACGTGTTTTTTTTTTCATTAATTGACGAGTGTTGATTTTACTGCGTGTTAATTTGTTAAAATTCAATTATCATTAGTTAACCGTACATAAATCGAGCATTATATCGAGCTTTAAATGTGCATAAAGGTATTAAAAAATTAATCCCTTGCGACCACGGAAGTAGAAAAGGATGAAATCAAACGGAAAGGTCTAAAATATGAAACAGGGAGAATATTTGTGTCGTATTCAAAAGGCCATCGGGCACCTGTTGCGCCCTCTACATTTCAATTAGCCATTTTAACAGCTTTTATTAAAATAAATAAAATGAATAAACAAACTCGCGCCTATCTTGTTTTCAATTGTCAAATTATATTTTTATTGTGATTTTTTTTTTTTTTTTTTGGCTTTTTTCGTTAATTACATACAATGCAATTGTCTCAAATATCGTAAATAATATATATATATATTTTTTTTTTTTTTTTTTTTTTTTTTTAACACGTCTTGTTCAAGTAAAGTCTGTCGTAGGATAATTTTATTGAAAAAAATTCGGCGATTGGGTGTGATGTGGGTGAAATCACCTTGCACTACCGTATATAACCACTACTAATTTTTATACAGTACTAATCATTACTATCCATTACCCTCAAGACACTTCATGGGTTGCTGGTGTTGATTTTTTTTTTTTTTTCATTATTTTAATTCTCAAAAGACTGAAATGTTTTTATTAAGTACATACTTCTTTTTAATTTTTTTTTATATATTTCGTATTTTCTACTAAACCAAAAACAATAAGCTAATTCTAGCTATAGAAAATTATCAATTTTTATTAAATTATCATCCAGTTTATTTCGTAAGCCTCATAACTCAAAGTTGAATGGTCCCATTGATTAATAACACCGAAAACATAAATTCTTCTATTTGTTAATCTATTAATGAATGAGATTACAGTTCTTCATTGTAAAATAAGAAATGCTGTTATTACTACTCATTATAATTTTTGCTTAAATCAAGTTTAATTTTCATTTTTTCAATATCGATAAGCCCATTCATTGTTCAGATGTAACCTAAGCAATACTTTATTGATTAGTAAAACATTAATAATAGAAATATTAATTAAAATCAATCATTTTTGAATAATGATGAATTTCTGTTCCTCCAGTCGTAACTCAAATCGCATGCCCTTTCTCTGTTTGTAAGAGAACAATAAAGAACATTGTAAAGGAAAAATGCTACTAGTGCGGAATCTATCCTAAACATATAACAGGGCCTTGTGAGTAGGAAGCACAATGTTAGAGATATTTGTATTTTTTTCGTTATTGAGAAGGAATAATTGATTAGCTAGCGTTTTTTGTCTTCCTTTTTTTCCGGTTTCGAGGGATTTTAAAATCAGCCCAGATCGGCAAGGCAAGATGAAAGAACTGGTTTCTTGAATATAGCTCACCATTTGGAATTTTCGGATCCAGAAATAGCAGGATCTTTTGGGAGGCTATATAACGTTATATCCTATATGTTATTAATAATTTTATTATTTATTTTCATGGCCGAAGGATGAAATTACTTTCGATATCGTTGAGCCCTTTATGATCATAATCCTGTTATATATTACATCATCATAACCAGATTTGTAATAATGAATGACATTTTAAGTGAATATCAGTTAGGTTTTCATTATTAATAAATAGTAGTATATAGAAAAAAATAAATATATATATATATATATATATATATATATATATATATATAATATATATATATATAATATATGATTATGTATATATGTATGTAAGTAATATCCTTAAGGGAACCACTACCATTACATAAGCCTTTAATCACTCGGGTGAAAAGTATAATTTCAAACTTGTATACATTGTAACTCATTCATAATTCATTTAAATTTAAATTAAACGATTTATTATGGCATTTAAAAAACTGTATTTTTCCAAATTTTAGACTTCTGCAACTTAGTAGCAGTTTTGTTTGATAGTGTGTAATTGTTGGAAAATTAGTTAAACAAACATAAATATCGGACTAGTTTACTTATGTAGGAGGTATATAGGAGTTTTAAAAGTATTTTATGCATGCTCTTATAAAAAATCGTTTGCATTTCTTAAGTTTTCTAGAAATCTTCCAGAAATAAAAATAAAATTAAAAAAAATATCCCTTCCTGTCCTGAAATTTGAAGCCTTACGTTTCAAGAGACGTAGAAACCGAATAAAGAATAAATGAAAAATCTGTCTGACCCTCCGTAGGAATTTATGAATAGCAAAAACAAGATAAAAAAAATAATTAATCGATATACAAATAATGAGACCCTAAAATTTGCTGAGTTTTTTTTTTTCATTAACATATTTAATAAAATTATTTTTTTAAATCAATTTAAATATGTAAATACCATAACAGTTCATTTTATTCCCTAAATTATGGTTAAAAAAATTCTATAAATTTCTCAAAATTTTGTGAAATGCCCGATATCTCCCTTCCTTATTATTCCCGCCTCTATTAGACTTCGAAGGTAAGTTTGCTAGAAAAGTAGTTTAGTTAATGAAACCAAATATATTTTGTTATTATATGGATATAATCAGCACTACTATTGTTAAATATTTTAATCGGAAAATATTAAGGTTTGGTTGATATTTAACAAAAACCTTCTATTTTTTTTTTTAATTTCAAGCGTTTGCCGATCTTTTCAAAACAACTATAATTTCACGCAATTTTAGGTATTTAAATTTATAGGTTATCTAACCTTCATTTTTTTTTTTTTTTAATACTAATCTAAATCAACCTGAGAGGCCCTATCTATCTATCTTATATTATTTTTTTTGTATCGCCTATTTCTCGGGTTATCAATTTGAAGGTGCATGTCGTGTGTATGGTTGGAATTGCGTTGATCCTTCGCCGCAGAAGAGATCCTTGTGTAGCAGTAAGATACAGTTAGGATTTCTGCTAACAATACTCTGAAGAAGAAAAAAAAAAAGATATAAAATAATACCTGGGACGTCTCCGCAGGTAGAAGACCGCTCTTCAAAGAGGCTACCATTCGCTTCACATCTCGCTCCGACCTCTTATAAAACGGTTCATCTTTTTACAAAATAATAATAAAACTAAAGAATATTCTTATTAAAAATAAAATCAATTATTAAACGAATCCAAAATATTGTATCAAATTTCTTATCCTCCTTAATTGAATATAAATCAATTCAAAATCGCCAAAAAATGGAACATAATGATGTACTAGACAATTATACCCGTGTATATTCCATTATTAATTAAGGCCGTTGATAAATAGATGTGGGTTAATTTTTGTCTCTTTCATTAAGATTATTTATATTTGACTAATAGAACAGGAAAATTATTTTGTATTTCTTTGTCCTGGATTTTTTCATTATTAAAAAATAAAATTGTTATCTAAAACCTGCCTACAATTCAATCGAGTTAATTTAAGCTATTAAATTCCAATAAAAAAAATATTTTCATATTGGCTTAGACAGGCACAGAGGTGCATTTAGAAGGACTTAACAGTTAAGATGTTTGGTTTTCTAATTTGAAGGTAGTGTAGTTAGCGCTCCGACCTTTTGATTTATTCCTGGTACTCTTTTTCGATCTTCCTAGACCCTAAAAGTTAACTATTATTTTAACCATGTGTATACACGTACAATAAATTAGACTAATGAACAATCAATCGGTAAACAAATAAAGTATCTGAAGAATTTTTATATTAACACTATCACCGAAAATTAACAACTTTTTCGCCGAAATCTACTTACCGGAATTCATTGTTTTCACTTCAGTATAGTTAAAATAATCGGATATAGCCCAATCTTTTAAATGGTTTACTATTAATTGTCTGAAATTTTGTTTACTTAAATAACTAATCGTTAAAAAGGTATTTAGGTTTAAAATATCTATATTTTATTTTTTTTTAATGGTATAGTATAACTTGGCGAGTAATATTTTACTTTAGAACATGTGGTTGATAATTTTAATACACCATTTTAATAGGCCTTGTCTGTAAAATCTAAAATAAATAAATTAATAAATATGAAGAATTAAGTAATGGAATAATCGAATCTATATATATTATATACTTTTTTTAACTACTTCAATTTATATATATATATATATATTATATATATATATATATAATATATATATTCTCATCGTAAATAAAACCTTCCCCTTGAAATAAAAATAAAATCGAATAACATTATTCGATGTTCGCGTACTCTAAGCGACCTTGCTTCTTGGCTTGAACTGTCTCATTGGGTATTAAGTAAAAAGAAGGTGACCTCCAAGCTCAATGGGCCCCCCACTCTTCAACCTCTCTCTCTTCCCATTGGCTCGCATCTCGTATTTTATTTATTGTAATTATATTTCCACATCTGCGACCGCCAATCAAAAGCCTTTCCTCGTCTCTGGAAACGCCCAGTTTATTTGCCATATTAAATAATATTTCAGCTGTCTGTGAAGCAAGTCTCAAATGTGCTAACATCATACTTGTTGGAGGAGTGCCACGAAAAACTGGCACCTTATTAATATATTATATTTTCCGTGATCGTTCTGCTAACATGTGGTTTATTATTCTTTACAATATCGTATTTAATAAATTTATCTAAGTTTTATTCAATAGTTCTTAATGGGGTATCTTCAGGCAAGTCTTTCCCCTGATGCTTTTCGACTATTAACCAAAAACAAATATATTAAAACCGTAATTTTGATATAACATTATATTCTTTTACCACTTATTTAATATAATATTTTAAATTTATAAATAAAAAATATATATATTTTTAAAATTATTTTTATGAATTCGATGTGAACAATATAAGTACCAGAACATGAAAATCATTTACGTAGAATAGAAGCACGATACGTTGCATTCATTTTATTTGTATTCTAACCGTTTTATATAAACGTAGTAAAAATTCATCAAACAAGATACAGTAATTTGTAAAAATTTATAATGACTTTCTTGGCACCATTAAGTGTATAAGTCAGATGATAAAAAAAACATAACAACAACCTTAAATTTATAAATATTCATTTCCAATTTTTAATATTAAACGATTTCATGCAAATATTAACTATTGAAAAATTTACTTATTTTTCGTGTAAGTTTTTTTTTTTCCTTAATTTTTTTAGCATAATGTCCCCAATACCAAGGTTTTTCGCCGTAAATAAATTTTGTCTTATCGGAGAGTCGGTTAACTTAAAGTTAATTCGACATGTATTCAGGGACGAAGTGAACAAATGTTGTCCTTGAAATTTAACTATATTTTTACTATTTATAATTTAAAAAATAAATTTCATTATTTAAAAATATATTTGAACTTTGTTGTAGAAGTATTCAACGCTACAATTTACCCATTAATTCAGGTTTTTATATTAGTGTTGAAAACTGAACTTTTACAAACTGTTTATCTAAATTTAAATATACTCTAGAAAAAAAGAAGGTTTCTTCCTATTTAAGATCCGAAATATTAATATTAATTTAACGTATAATATATAATAAATATTTTAATTTTATGTTTAAAAATAAACTGTATATAAAACCTGCTACACAGCACTTTGAGTGCAAACTTAAATAAAATGGCTTGTATAGTTATTTTGAAAATATATTTATTGCTACAATCCATAGGTATTTTCTAGGCCTTCTTAAGTCCAAATGAAACAACTTAAAACTTCGTTAAATAGAAATGATTTCGACTTTAATCCTAATTAAAGTTTAATTATTTACATTTTTTTTTGCAATTTTCCCTGCCCATTTTGAATATACTTAATTTCTCAACTCTATAAGTGTCCGGGTCGTCTTGGCACAACTCGGCCGTTAGTTTCCTAGGAACTTTCTCTTTTCTGTCACTTTTTTATAAAATATATTTTTTTAATATCCTCAATCTTAACTTACACCTCTTGAAATCTAGCTGACTACATCTATTAGTCTTTGAAATAATTGCAACACGTCTGGATGGAAAGTTTAGCTTGCTTATTTATATATTTTTTTATTTATTTTCTTAGCAGAAGTGAAACTTGATTAGTAACTGAGATAATTTTCTATCTAGCCGGGTTAGGCATGTTCGTCTTATAAAAATGAATCCGCGATTATCTTAAAACTTCTTTGATATAATTTATATTCATTAATATAGGAATATACAGATATTAATTAATAAATTTAATTTTTCGAGAAGTTGCACATACTCAGGAAAATATCTGGGGCTTACAGAAATTCAGTATTGGTATCTTTAATTCATAATCAACAGTTTGACTCCTTTGTTATCCAAAACTCTTGTAAATCACTCTATCACAAAAATTAATGTAATCGTTACTGTAGATGATCAGACACCAAGGTTTCACAATTCATTTACGAACTGATTGTAAGGAGATCGTTAGGTGGGATGTACTACAACCTTGAAGTTGGATCATTAGTCGAAACTGTCCGCTTACAGTTATATGGTTTCGTAATATTGTTTTGAATAATCGATTCTTGTATCGATTACTGAAAAACGTAGAACTTTAGAAATAAAATGTAAATATCGGCGAGAAGAAATATTTTAGCCAGGAAATGTAGCGTTCATAAATGAGTAATAATATTTTAATCATTTAAAATAATTTGTACAAGCTAAAATAATTGTAAATATAATTTATTTTGTTGGTCATAGACTAAATAATATTATTAGTGAAATGGAAATAAATATAGGGAAAACCAGATAGTAAAACTGTACGTTAGAAAAGAAAAGACAAAATTAAGCTCATAGTATTCTATTCATTTAAATAAGAAAATTTTAGGAGTCCGTTGTATGCGGAATAAGCAATAAAAATATGCATTTCTGTTGTACTTCCATTATTCAACTTTCATATATAAACTTTACATATGCGAAAGAAAACATTTAAAGTCGTCCCAATGTATAATATATGTCAAGCGACTTGGCCCGAACCCTTAAAGCTCTAAAGTGTTCAGGCGCCAAACTATCTCAGAAATATTTCATCGTACCTCTGATTAAACTCGGCCTGAATATTAAATAGGGTGGTTTGTGCCTGACCAGTCGAGTAATAAATTATTAATACCCGGCCATAATTGTCCTGTTAATCATTCGAAAACGGTTCGTTCATTTAAAGCTCTCTCGCCGACTTAAATCAAATAAGCGGCGCGTTGCTATACTTTATTAAGGTTAATTGAACTGTAATCGATGGCATTATTTTATTGTCTTGGTAAAATCCGAGTTTCCATTAAATCCCATCGCCAGATCAACAGGTATGAGAGGTTTATCGATAATTATTAAGTTATTTACTTAAATTAGTTTCTATTTCTTAGTTAACCAAGCGCTGAATTTATTAAAGAACTGCTAAATCTCATCTTTAAAAAAATAATAAATTACGTCAATAAACAAGACCCTTTACCTTGGACCTTGTTTCTGCTTTGGAATTCCGTGTCACATGCAATACACACAACTTCAAAACATATCCTTCCTATTTTAAGTTTGCGAATTGATATACTTTTTTAAATTTTCTTTTGGCGATTTTGGATTCAGTACAAAAACGGTGCCGTAGTAGACATTGTTCCAATGACAGTCATTTTAATTTTGCCATCGGCTTCGATCTATGCGTTTCGTTGGAACTCATAATTATTATCATATATAATGATGGAGTTTAGTTGACCGTTGAGAATATTAAATGAGGAAGATGGTTGGGGGTGCGGTCTTCAGAAAAAAAAAAAAAACACACACACATTAACAAGTAGTACTTATTTTAATTGTGTGCCGACGTTTCGGCCTACATTTTGGGCCTTCATAATGGCGACTCTGAGACGGTGTCTGAAGAAGTCAAGTTCTTCCTTCGTTAAGTTCTTCAGACACCGTCTCTGAGTCACCTTGATGAAGTCCCGCAATGTAGGCCGAAACGTAGGCACACAATTAAAAAAAGTACTACTTGTTAATGTGTGTGTTTTTTTCTAATGACCGCACCCCCCACCCTCTTTCTTATCTTCTCGCCTCAATTTTGGGTATCCATTTTTTGCCACAGGAGTGTTTCATACCCCTTGTACGTATGAACTGTCCAAAAACTTATATTTGAAATTTATTTATACATGATCAGTTATTTCTTATGATCCCATTAATAATCTGTGTACTAAAAAAGAAAATGGTGACAATTTCTATGAGCTGCCGTTTGTAGTATAACGTCGTCTTATCGTGTATAATTTTATATTACTAGTATTATAATATATGTTTTTTTATTATATCATTTTATGCAATTTAGAAGGCTGAATAGATAGTCTTGCTTTTTTTCCTAATCGTGCTCTTTTCTATAAGATCCACCTTGTTTTCCACATTTTTTTTATTTTTTAACCGGGCTCGGCTTACGAAAATAATCGGTGACCGGCCGTCGACTGAAAAAAGAGAAACAAGTTATTCTGCCCCAAACTAGGCTAGGGCAGATATTGAATAGAAGCATTGTGCCCTCGAATTATGTTCATCTTAACCATGAACTTTACTTCGAGGTGATTATTCCCGGCCTATTTCGATGTCGACGATCTTTAAAATTATTTCGATAGCGGGCCTGAGATGCTAGCTAAAGACCATGAAGGTGCGGGCATTCATCCTCTTCTGCGGAACGAATCGGCCATTCTTCAGCTGGTCTTCTGCTTCTTAGCCGTTCCATTCTGTAGATATCGGAGGGGGAGGCTGTCTGTCCGTTGCCGCTGTCATAATTAGCATCGATTTACTGCCTGTTGGACTCTTTGTTCGAAAACAAACATTCGGCGCGTTCGCTTTTAAGGAGCGAGTTGCAATGGATTTAAAAGTTAAATGAGGCCGAAAGGGTGTCGGATCACGATTAAGTAAAGAGAGCTTAGAGAAAAACGTTTGAGACGGAATTAAAATAATAAAAACAAAAAAATTAAGATACTGTTTTGAATTAGAAGCAAGCTCAACAACCAATGCTAACAAATGTGAGGTGATCGAAATTCAATTATCAAAAAGTTTCACAAAATGTAAGCCAAGACAGGATCACCCGTGTAAGGAGGCGAAAAGCAAAAACATAGGGAAAAATAGTTTTTTTCTCTAGCATTGGAGTTTTCCATACGGCCAATATTAATACCTAATTATTAAATCTGCGCTAAGTTGGGTAAATGGTGTAAGAACTTTTTCTAGAATTAAATTTGTTTTACATTCTGGAGTCCCATTCATTTATGTGGAAGAAGGTAGCATGATGTTTCTCTTTCAGTAGATGAGTAAACAACTCTACCTGGTACAAATCAACTTCAGAACACAAAAGGGTGGACACTCCAGAATGAGAAAATATCTCAATTTTAGAAAGAAAAAGTGACTAAAAAGCTAGAAAATGTTTCCTTCGACTTTTGAAAGAGGGAATAGCGAATGGATATAATTTACCCATAGTTAAGGGGGGTTCACTTGTGTTGTAGTGGCCAGCATAACAACCTTCATTGACCGGGTTCGAACCTGGAAGATGGTTCAAGAATTTTTTAATATGAGAAAAAAATCTTTAGTTATATCGTCCTTTGAAGGGAATGCAAAAAGGTGGTCCCGAGACTGTGCGATTTCACGTACTTATTAAAGATCCTATATTAAATGTGGAGAGGCAAAATTTAGGCCCACTGTAGCATCGCTCGACTAGCAACAGTAGCATACATTGACGTTAACAATTAAACGAACGAATTGATAGTTAATTTATATTAATATTAATCGGGTCGAAAAAACTAAACAGTTATTTAAAAGGGATTCTGATCTTTTTCAGGCTACAGTTTAGTGTAGCTTCGTTCGTTTAGGTATTAATATAGCCTATAATTATTGTATGTTGGATGCACTTCACTTATTGTTTGGGTTTCCCTTAAATTCAGAGTATTTTCCCGGTACGCCTTTCCCCTATTGCTCCTTCGTCTTTTGTCATGTTTTCTACTCGCATGCGACTTTCAGCGAAAGGTTGGCACGTGGCGCGATATAGCTTTTTTCTTATATTTTTTCTTTCGGGTGAAAGCCAAACTGAGGGGAAAAATTGCAACAGAGACACGATCAGGTCCTAGTTTGTTTTACAGAGATAATTTAAATCAATTAAACTGGCAGTTGAGCGGATCTGCGACTCATTAACGGGCCAGGTTAAAATATATTGATAGGTTTACCAAAACGGTGCCAAGAAAGCCGGACCACGGCTGTATATAGCAAAGGCCATTGGACAATTTTAATTCCATATTTACATAAATGGAGAAAACTAGAGCGACCCCTCCCCCACTTTTTCAACCCCCCCCCCTCACCTTGCGTATAAGTCGTAAATTATTCTCGGATTATTTATTCAGCGCATGATACTTATTTTAAGTTGGATTGAATTAATATGTTGTTTGTAAGCTGGAATATATCAGTAATTGAGTTTGAATAACAAATTAGAATCGTTTCTGTTTTATAATATATCGCTTGATTTACTACTCTAGTACAACAGTTGAGTCCTCGTCGATCGGTTTTTATGCAATAATGGCGTGCATGTTCACGTGATATCAACTAGAAATATATTGTATATGTATATCGTTACCGTGGGGGAGTACGAGTTTCGAAACATTAAAAAACTCATGTGAAGTTGTGTTAAATATGTTTGTAAAATTCATTATGCAGAAGCGCTCAGCATAACAAACTTTCTGTTGTCCTCTTGAGGTAATAAGTATTCAGGAATATTTCTCTATGTAATAATAAAACTCTAATAGTGATTGAAACGCTTTATAGCTTTTTTTGTTAGTAGAAAAGCGTAAGATTATCATTTGGCGTAAAATTGTAAGTTACGTTTGTATATTTATTAAAACGCGTATAATAAGTGTAAAGGTAGTAGAATTCTTGTGACCCCAAGTATAGGATGACTTGTGAAAAATATTTAACGACAAACAATATCATTATAATAAGTATCAATAAAATTTAATATTTCCAATTTCGGTATTATCCATACTAATTTTTATATTTATATAGAGAGCCTGTGTCTGTGTAGCTAGCGCGCTAGTTTTCACTAAGTTCGTATCCCTGTCCCGAGAGGACTTTTTCATGCATATGATTAAATGGGGATTCACTCACGACCTCCCACGGATATGTGAGACCCGTCAGCCAACTGGTGGCTATTCACAAAGATAGGCGTAGGAAGTAATGACCCTACCCCATGAAATATCATCGAGAATCGCGAAGTGGGTGGAATCTTAGGAGTCCATACGGAACATCCAAGGGTTTCTAAGGGTTGTCTCGCCAAACGAAAAAAATTACATTTAGATAGGATTTATATACCTCCATCTAAAAACTATCCTACCCTGATCACTTTCAAAATCTATTCTTAACACTTTGAACGTAGTAAAATCCCTTCAGCTTTTAATGATTCGTCGTAAATTCCTTTTCAACCTCTTTTATTCCTACGGATTATTTTTTGTCAATATCTAAGCAGACGACAAGAAGGAAACAGATAGCCTAAAAGGATATAAATAAATAAGAAATATAATGGCAAACAGAGACGGAAGAGGGAGCGAGAGAGAGAGAGAGAGAGAGAGATGAGACGAAATAAACAACCCCCGGCAACCACCTGTTGGGGGTGGGCGCTATTTTCGGAAATGGGGCGGCAAACTTTCAAGGCCGCCGTCTGCTCCTTCAGGGTCGCCTCGTCTCCTTTATCAAGGTCCTTCGTCCTTAAGGATATCTTAAAGGCGGCCCTTACAACGTTTAACATTAAATAATCCTTTATCCGGTGATTATATGTTCGAATAAGAGAATAAACGGCGTATGTTGGCGTTTTATCAACAAGCATTTAATTAGTAACAATTAATTTAATTGCAGTAATTGAACCAGTCGAAATTAGGTGCTGAAAGCATATCCTTATAAAGAAATTTTTTTTTAAATAATAGGTACTCCAGTTAGCTATCATTTTAGCAGATTACGAGTTCCTTGTCATTTTACACGGATTACTGGTAAACAACAATTTTATTCGAGGGGCAAAAAATGTACTGTAAATGTTTCGCAAAATTCCGAATCCACTAAAGACCACTCTGATCCTAGCTATCTTACCGAACGGAACCCTGAATATGACCGACAGTCTGGGTCGAAACGTTGGCCAAACTTTCTTTCACTGACTAATTTCCTCCTGATTCCGCTAGATCGTTATAAAGATGCTATAATGTTTTAGTGAAGTACTGATGCTTAGTTCCGCATATCCCAAAAGCCTATTCATAGACTTGTAAATGAGCTTTTTGTGATAAATTACAAGTCCATTACGACCAATAAGTGTAGAAGAATTCTGAAATAACGAGCAGTTTCTTGGTTCTTGCAAGCCCTGGATCCGTTCAACATGGCTTAGTTAAATATCTATGTAATGAGGAAGTAGTATGTTGTCAAAACTTTAAAAGCGAATTCACATCACGTATAAATTGTTTATTAAAATAATATTTTAGTTTAACTTGTGATTATTTTGATAAAATTATGTTCTATTACAATGCATTGACTAATCAAACACTCAAGCTGATTTTTGATATGACAAATCTTCCCCTTAGATAAAAAAAAAAAAAAAATTTAAATAATTTTTAGTATATAATGGCGGTATATTATATAGAACACCCCCAAGCCCAGCACAGCTGCGGTGTGTACCTCGTCCTCTGAAACTCAAGTAGCGTGTCATCGGATACGTGGACCCACCGCCTTATTCCAAACTACTCCCCTCAAAATAGCTCTGCTTCTCAACACATTTTTAGTTTTAAAATAAAAATTTATTTTAAAAAATTAACATTTTTTTTTCAAATATAGGAAATTATTCTAAAAAAAATTCATAGTAAAATATTTGGGATAAAAAGCCATAAATCCGAATGGCTTATAAAATTTCGGAGGTCCAAACAGTCTTGAAAATAAACATATACATCAAATAATTATTTCAGAATAAATTTTACTTGCGTGGAGTAAGTTATTCCTCTATTTAAAAATAATAATACATTTTTATTTAATCTAAGATTTTTCAAAATTAATTCGCACCCAAAATCGCCCTATACCAACTAAAAAAAAATCTATAAGTTTAAAATATCAACTGTATTTAATTACATGGCTATACTACTTGATCGTTGCCTTAATTAAATTTTTATTTTCGTGAAATAATAATTTGAATAGGCGAAAACAGAATTGTTAATGCGCGACTTTCAAGATAAATTTCATCTGTAAATGATTCTATTTTATTTTTACGTTAATTACTTTTTTTTAATAAATTTTTACTATAATACTTATTTGACTTAGACTTCAAGAGACTCAAATAGGCTCGCGCACTCTCTTATAAATTCTGTACTAGGCCTTTCATTGGGTTAAAGGACGAACCGACTGGTTGAGCATTGATGCTAACCATACCACCTCACTGCACAGCCGTTGTTCTATACAAAGTACTTTCCTATGGATTACTATACCAAAGGCTCAATACTTACAGTGGCACAATTATTTAAGTATAGTTGTTAATTTTACTATGGATCAATCCGGGGATTATTTTTTATTATTAAATATAAATGTACAATATGACCTGCATCATTGATAAAATGAGTTAACTCACGAAAAAATATCTATATTATTTGTACTTAAATTATTTTATATATTTACAATTACGGTCTTATAGGCTTATTGATTAAGTTAAATATAAGGTATTTAAATTTAAAAAATGTATTTTAAGGTTGTTTATCACAACAAGAAATCCTTCAGTCACGTTATAAAAACTAATGTCGATTTCATTAAAAAAATATTAATTTTTGAACCTGTAATAATTTACAATAAATATCGAACTCGGTCCGGTACGGTTTAATATTACTAATTACTATAAGTTAACTATTGTAGATTATAATTTATTAATTTTATCATTGATTATTGTGATTATATATTGTTATCGATGTGTTAACAGTATATACTTGACAGTATATAATACTGAGGGGGTTGATGTATTATTTGTTTTGCGCAGACTTACCCCTACAGTTTTGCTCAAACTTGCCGACATCAAGTGGACAGTTTACCAAGCAGAATGTCCCCGTCTCACGACAGCGCCCCATTCCAGACTAATGTAATTATTTTTACATATAATATTATATTATTGTTAGAATATTTAATAATATATTTAATTTTAATTATAAATTAAATTATTGAAAACTTAATTACATCAAAATAAATATACCATTAGCCTAACATTGTATACATTTATTTTATTAAGTAAGTTTAATACATAAAACCTAATTCAGGAAATTGTATTGACTTATAATTTATTATATAAAAACATGTAATATAAGTAGAAATATAATTTCAGCGTTGAAGGTAATCCATACTTCTGAAACTGTGAGGTGTTTCATAATCTATACTCTAGCATTACAGTAAAGACGAATCTATACTTAATTTAAGTATTAATTTAAGATTTTTTCGGTCTATGAGTACACCTCCAAATTAACATTTCTCTGCCTTAAAACTGCACTACTAATTTTCACAGTTTTTATCGAAGCTCTGGCAGATCATTTATTCTGTTATATCAGAATTGGATTGAGTCACTTATGGGGTTAAGAAAAACTTTAGAGGCACACAAAACCTTAAATTGAGTTCAGGACAGTCCTGTGTGCTGATTGCATCAGTTCCTTGTATATCCATTCGCTAAACAACAGTACTTAATCCGAAATCAGCCTTATTAAATATTTGGCTTTTTCTCATAGAACTCATATAACGCTCCTCTTGCCAAATTCTACATCTTGTTATGTAATAACCGAGCCCGAAAAAACTCGGTTTTAATGATATGTAAATGTTTGCGGTCCTGTGTCAAACAGGAACACCTTTAACGGAAAAAAAAATCCGATTTTTATTTATCCGAAAAAAAATAGATGTATTTATAATCTAGCTAAAAACTATTGACGTTAATGTCTTGACGGAATAAAAATAGATGTTCCGAGCCAAAAAATAAAACTACATTTTGATAAGGTGATTCCTATGATTAAAAAAACAATACAGACTTGGGTGGTGAACGATATACATCTTTATAGCAGTCAAAATATACAAGTTTAATCTGAATGGAAATTTCTAGTAACAGCTTCCTTTTTTCTTTTTTTTTAAATTTGTTAACGTGTTAAACAATAAAAAAACTGACATAAGAATAATGAACAGCCGCTTTTAAAGAAATACGAGCGCCATTTTACCGGTATAAAGTATTTATTCATAATTTATATAAATACATATATACAATGAGATCTAGCTATAATCCCACTTGATAAGAAGCGTTTGACAGCGAAATTGCCTCCGTCTATTAACAAATTCCCGACTTGGAAGATTTCCGCCAGTCATCTCCAAGAAGGGCAGCTGTGTCTTCCGCACCTGCCAGTTCGGCGGCAGATGGGTGTCCTTCAGCGTTCTACCGGGCGGGGACCGACTCCCGACGACGTGGAGTCGCGGAGGATCGTAATCAAAAATTCGTTATATCCGAGAGTAACTGGCCTCGGTATTCCGTAAAATGTTGGGAATGATGACCGCCCCTCTGAACTGTTTTTAATAGTCGTCAAGACTACTACATTGTGATGACCTATCTTATTTTCGATTTGATTTTTTCATCGCTGAACGATAAAATATGAACCGTCTTACGGCAACTTGCTAGATAATGATCAAAGTCTATGAGTTACCAGCTCTTTATAAGTAACTAGTGTGTCGAGCCTGCTTGGCTCCGTTGCAATTTGAATGTGATGTCATGTATGTTAAAAAATGCACTGCGTTGAACGATTTGGAGTTTATCGCAAAAACTAAGAATCATGGTATGATTCTATAAATAAATAGAGTCAAGGACAGGAATATTAAATACTAACTTTCATGAATTGCGTTACATTTAAAATAATCTAATGGGTAAAACAATATTTAAGAAAATTATGAATTCTTACACCGTCAAGATTATGATCTGTGTATAAAAATACCAAACTAAAATTCCCATTTTATTCGGTCAATTATTATTTTATTTTTCAAATGAACTATTTAATTTGCATATAAAAAGTTAAATTTAATTTTCCATAAAATTCCCATTCAGCCAAATTGAAATATCTGTTTTCTCTAAATGATAACAATGTCAGTTTATGAATTTATAACAACTTTCTATTTATTTTAACAACATAATTAAATAATTACGACTTCCTAAAATCTTGCGTACTGTACGGAAAAATATAACTTGTACAATACTGTACGGTGGCAACACTGAATCCCTCGATTTCGTTCATTCCAAATAACATATGTATATAACTTTATGGGCTTGTAACGACATTCTCTTAACTTTTACAACCTAGTTTATTGCATATTAAATTGTCTAAGTTCTTGCGATTTCCAAAAGTAAATTAAACGTCCATATTAGTACTCATTTATAAGGAAAGATGTATTGGTTACAGAAAATTCGATTCCCCCATTGATGTAAAGAATGACTTTATTGCAATGTATTTTACTTATAAACCTTCAGGAAAGAATGCTCTTAATGATAGTGAAAACCGTATCCAAAATTAGAAGGAGTTCGCTGATACTAAGACTTGCGTTATCATTTTATTGTATTTGTGTGTATATATATATATATATATATATATATATATATATATATATATATACACACAAATACAACATATATATATATATATATATATATATATATATATATATATATATATATATATATATATATAGAGAGAGAGAGAGAGAGAGAGAGAGAGAGAGAAGAGAAGAAGATGAAATACATAGGTATTTCTATTGCTTTATTACGTATATCTGTGAACCATTTATAATCCTCTCTTGCTCATTGTTTTGGGAACGTGGCCCAAAGAGGGTTTTTTTTTTTTTGTTTTTTTTTTTCGTGAGTAAAAATGTGAGAATTTCCAATAATCGGTGGATATCTCTCAAATTATACTTGAAACAAGGCCAGATTAATTTCAATTAACATTGATTTTAAAATTAATTTTTATCGTAACCACTTGTATTTGATTACGGTGATAGAGATATGACAGTATACTTGTTTGAAGGTTCCAAGAAATGTAACTATCCCAGATATATGTAATGGCCGAAAGTAACGAAATTAAGAGGAAACTTGAAGTAAAGCGTTAAATAGTTTAAATATTGTAATATTAAATATAAATATTGTATTGTGAAGTGAGAATCGTTGACTGTCTATATATACCCAACAATGCGAAGCCTTACAAACTGCGAACAATCCGAAGCCTTTTTTTGTTGAGTTCTCACTCTTTCAATCTCCTGAAAATTAGGCCGAAACGTAGGGCCTATTAAATTAAGTTTCTACTTGATTGTGTGTTCATTTGACTGCACCCTAAACTAACTTCGCCCCTATAAATATTTTATTTATACATTTTAGTAATTTACTGACAATTTTTCGCGGACTGTAATCGGTTCTTAGAGTCTAGTTATAACTATATTGGATTATCTTAAATATTTTAAATGTATTCACTAAATAGTAAGTCCATAATTTCAATAACAAAATGCTAGTCGGATGCTTCTTTAAATTGGCATGATTTGCAGTAGGTGCTCTATCCATTTTAGGAAATATTCAGTAATTTTATACTGAACCAGTTTACGTGATTATTTTTGTGCTGATATCAACGATTGATTTTATTTTATTGACTTTTTTTCTCGCGTATTTAGCATTTATTTAAATAAGACCTATGTGTAAGAACGTAGTGAGAAGATTCGGTTAAACCTGATTTTAGTGGGATTGGTAAAAGGAAGATAAGTTGGTTGTATTTACATCGAACTTTTAGATTTCCTAAAACTTTTATAATAGTCAAATCTTGTCTGTTTTCCTAAATCAATAAACAACAAATCTCCACGCACACTATCATATATTTTCTTTAAGTCTTCCGAGACATCCTTGTAGAATCTCTCTGGTATTGATAAGATTATCCAAATATTTTGTGACATTTAGACTAGAAATTATTATTATATATATTTTGTTCTAGAATGATTAATGTCTCTTTAGGGGGAAAAATACATTATTTTAGGAGACTTTGTTGAACAAAGACCCTACCTAAAGAGGCGGTGTGGACTCAAAAGACCCGCGTTGAGTTGGGAAGGTCTAAAAACCTACCTGTGGCCCCTTGTTTCCAACTCAAATGAGTCCTGTTCGTTCCCTTAAAAACTTTGAGATTTTTTACCGATACTACCAAATTTTTCGTTTTTTTAATGCAAATTCGTCGGTTTAAAATTAATTCTTTTACAATATATTTTTTTTTAAATCATACAGTACAAAGGCTTCAAACTGTTTTTTAACTATAAGTCCTATAGTGGTAAAATAAATTTATAACTTTTATGTATGTTGGATATTTGCACATTTTATCCTTTTAGGGATACAGGTGTTTTACTTTAACATTTTTTTTTACCTATAACTTCAGAAATATAGTAAAGTACATACGTGTGGGGAAGTGTAGATAGATATAACTTTGTTTTTTAACTTGTTTTGTGTATTTGGTTGTTTTGGGATCTTGATCCAATCCGGTTAAAATTTGTTGTTAACCTATAGAACAAGTCCTAATCGCTTTTATTGGAATCGGTATGGACTTAAAATTTAAAAAAAAAAGTTGTAGGTGCGCCATACACACTATTTAAACTTACGTCAGTTGTTAAAATTAATTTAAGAAATTCTTAATGAAGTTAGAGTTGAAAAAAAGGATAACGCTGGAAACCTGTGTTTCAGATTAAATAATATAACTATAGAAATTGTTATCTACAAAAATCACTTAGTTTTATCCACCTTTTATCCCTCTTCATTACCTAATATAGTATAACAATTTTTCTAAAATATTTAACGGTATATTAATTTTTTTTTTTATACGAACAATAAAATAAATAAATACCTAAAAAAATATTTTTTCTTTTTTTTCTTTATTTGGTAATCAAATTTGTTCAATTTGTATATTTACCCGTCTTTTATCAATGCTAACAAGATGAAATGGTTAATTTTTCTGATATCCAAAATTTAACTTTAGAGGAAGCAAATTTAAATAAGGGCATTTAAGCCCTATTAGACTATTTAAATTAGAATGAAGCCTATACGATATTAAAGTTTATTAAATGTTACACCGATATAGCGAGTTTAATCAAAATATGCAAGATGCATAGTATAAAATGGCTCTTCTGGTACTCAGATTTTATTGTAAAAGTTGCTTTATCTCACATTTAAGCTTCTATAATATGAAATTTCAGTTTTATTTAACATTCAAGGGACCCAAAACGTGTATTTCCGGTTGAAACTCGCATCCGAAAATGTTTACCTTTGTCTGTATATTTCATATATAGGTAACTGAATTGAAAAAAAAAAAGCCATATAGAAACTGTACTAATAAAGGAAAGAACGATTGTAATCATCGCATGGTACGGTATTCTAGTTTATAATTTATAATTGGTTATTAACTATACTATAAGTATTAAAATTAATTAATGCTTTAGAAGTGCTTATTTGGGTATATATTATATTCGTTATTAAGATAGTATTTGCGTTCTATGAAATTTCTTGTTCGTAAAATTTCATACGCGTTCTCCAACGTTTTAGACTATTATAAACAAATTATTATTTATTTTTCTAATCCAGAATATTCGCTGTATAAATATCTTGACTATCAGTAATCCCATAATCTCGTGTTACGTATCAGCCGTTACGTGCTCTCTCGTTGTCAGATCGCTCATACCCACATACGCGTCATCAACTCAAATAGCAAAACATCTCTTCTAGATAACCCTTTTCATAGATAGCAAGCTATCGTCAGTTCTCAGAAGTAAACGACAGCACAAATTTCTTCACTCACAATATTTTTTTTTTCAAAATTTATTCGAACGGCTCATAAAAGAGGTTATAATGGTTTTAATAATGAATCAGAAAAAAGAAAAAAAAAAAAAATCTCATGTTTATTAATGTTTGTCGATTGTAAAGACCTCAAAACTTTGCAAACAATAACGAAAGTATTTTGGTCTGAGAAATTTCTTCAAGGGCATCTGTATATAATTTATTCTGCTACCTTGTTGGTTTCTCAGCAAATAAAATTATATAAGTTTTAGTAAATTTATATAAATATATATATATATATATATATATATATATATATATATATATATATATATATATATATATTTACATTATTACCAGGGAAGATTATGAAAATAATGTACTAAGCTACTTATAAATGACCACCGAGAAAATTGAATTTGAAATAAAAAGATAATGACTGATTAAAAGTACTCAGCAGCATACAAAACACACAAGGTACGATAATTCGGAATAAATAAAAGTGCATGATCAAATCAGCACATTAAGTTATAATTTCTTTTCGAGTGTATGCAAACACCTAGTGCTTTATCTACATTGAATTCATTATATAAGGCTCTAAAATTAAGACTTCCTTGATCTTATCAACTTTTTTATCTTCAACAGTGTCAATTCTCAAAAAAAAAATCGAAGAAAATATAAATCAAATGTAAAATGCTTGCCGTTACCTTATGTTGTGCATGGACGTAGTTAATTATTCGTTTTTCATTCTAAAACTGGTTCTTTACTTTTTTTTTTATTGTTTATTAACGCAATACTTAAGCATCAGATTAGGATTTATTATTAGATTAATATAAAATTAATAATGTTTAGTCATCTTATGAAGTCTTTCAGTGTCTTTCCTTTCTGACCAATGATTGAGGGAAGATAAACGGTTTATAATTATAGACCTGTTGTTTATACCAACACATAACTTATTTTTATTCTTATTTTATACGTAGTAAATACGGGGGTTTTAAATACACACAAAGGGAACTAAAACTCATTTTCAACTTGGCTTTCAAAATAACTTAATTCTGTAAAAAATAATACTATCTCTTCTTATAATATATATTTCAACTTGAACAATTGAATTCACTCTACTTTTTTTATTTTACTTCTTCAAAATCCTTATCTGTGTTTAAAAGCATTTATGAAATTCAGTTATTAATTATTAATAAACATATTATATAATAACAACAAAATCTACGAAATTAACCAGTTTTGCTATAACTGAGGATAAAATAGCCTTTCTTATCAACTGAAGTCTGTTTTATATTAAATTTCATTCTATGTCATATCAATTTAAATTATCGCTATCTGAAAAATAATACTGTAATCCTATACCTAGTATTAAAATAATGTATGGTCAAATATTTAAAGATTAGATCTCATCAAACGCAAATATATTCGAAAAATAGGCACTAAGAAAAATATTCATAAACATATTCTATCAGAATTACAGAGAAGAAATATTTTAATTTAAAAACATAGCTCATTAAGAATTCATAAGAAATCAAGGTTAATGGAATTAGCAAACCAAAAAAAGAGAAACTCCCAACAACTACCAATGCATGCTTCTTAACATATTATATATACATATATATATATATATATATATATATATATATATATATATATATATATATATTAATGTATGTATTTTATATATATGCTATTTCCACATGTCTTTGTGTTGTATATTTGTTGAAAAATATTTTTTTTTTGGGGAACCTGGTTGTTACCATGCAGTCCATAGACTCTATCGATGAAAAAATATATAGATTTTTGGGTGGACTATATCCTAAAAACAATGATCAATTTCTTTAATTATTAAAATATTTTAACTAGTATTTCTATCTTTAAAAAATCGCTAAACTTCATTTATAAAAAGTTTCTTAATATATGTTTATGATTTTATGTAAAGCTATGTTTATAGAGCTGTGTTTATGGCGGTTGATATAAAATAAACCGTCTCTGGTAATTACTTAAAGTTTATCTTTTGTTCTATTACTCTTTCACTGGAAAAATTATGTCTGGTTTGGTATATCCTATGTTTTGAGAGAGTTGAAGCTTATTTTTTTTTAAAGTCTTTTAGTAATATATACATTTAATTGGGACATACTTAGGATCTTGTCCAGATAAAGCTATAGTTTTTTCGTGAACCGAATCTCCGCTATTTATGACAATTCTCTCGTGAAACGTCTTCAAAACATTTTAGATGTAGATTTTTTTTTTTTTTGGTAAAATTTTATCATTTGGATATTTAGTATGTTGATGTACTACAGACTTATATGCAGATCTAGTATAATATATTCCTGGAGAAAGAAAGCTATGTCAGAGCCCCTCCACCCTGGAGCCTCCAGTTTTCTGAAAGTCGGCGACCACTGCCTTCAGAACAGGTTTTCGAGATTTCAGAGATCGATTAGTGGGGAAGAAATCGATTCATGGGCCAACTCATTAGATATATCTTGAAGAGAGTCAGGCTGATTGGCTCCTTCCGTTCGAGTCGGCATTGTTTGAATAACATTTGTTATTCACCTTATTAAACCCCTCGATAGATTCTGTTCGCCGGCAGGGCTTTTACTATAAGCATATTATTAATGGTCGCCTCATTGTGTGTTTTAAATAAATTGAGACATTATTATTATGCAAACGGCAGGAGTAAACTCAGGTTGAAAAATAGCCATTAGATTTAACATATTTACAAGGTGACTTATGTGAGCGGTTTTATTTTAATAGCAGGAGGACAATAACCATTAGAAAATTCAATTATTTCCTGCAATAACACAATTGAACTATCTGATGATATTTAAATTATGAATCATAATAAACGATTCAAACAAATAAAAACCAAACAATCTCAAATCTAAAAGTATTCAGCTTGAAAAAATTGATAGAAGTTTTTTTTAAATTTTTAATTTATTTAACAACAAGTAATATACAAATGCCTTTGGGCATATATTGTAACATTGATAATCATTACGTAAAACCTCCTTCAGGATTCTTCTGAATTCGTGGGTGAAGAAACCTCCCAGTGAAGGCACTTCTAGCGTGGATGTTCTCTATTAAAGAAGCAGGTCTCCTTCCAAAGGCGTTCCAGTCTCCTTGGTGGGTTTTGTGGTAGTGTGTCTGTCAGTGATGTTTGTACCAGTAGGTTTGGATGTCCAGCGAGTGAGTCGTGAAATTTCTTGTAGTATATCTTAATGACATCCGTTACCGATTGGTATGTTGAGGTCTTGTATATATTGTAATAATTTATTGGATACGTAAAAGGGTAATGAAGTAATGAATAATTTTTCGTAAGTGTGATTTTTTACATGAGCCCCACACCGTACCGTACGTCCAGATAGGTTTAAGTAACAGGATGGAAATTTGATTTATAATATTACTTATGTCTTCTATCGGACTTCAATATCACAAACACGGAAGTTTCTATAATGCTTTCTGATGAAAATTACATTAAAATTTTATTTTGAATACAGGAATTTTCTCTTATGTATACTAATCGATTATGGTTAATATTATTTTTTGTACTCTTGTATTATTGCGGTAATTTAATTATTTAATCAATATTGATACGTATTTTAATAACTGTAAAATTATCTTCGTTCCATAACGGGATTTCACAGTCGAGTTTTATATGGTATATAATTTCATATAAATATATAATTTGATTATTGTATATAACACAATAAATCGTTTGCTAGGTTCTTTTTAAATAAATCCATTTTACACTCAACACTCCTTTGTTTTGTTTTTTCTCTCTCCCTACGTTTCGGCATTTGCCATTTTCAGGGGTTCTTTAATCATTCCTTTATATTGTACATGTATAAAATATATTTTGTCACATTTTAAAAATATATACTATAGGCTGAAGTAGCCTATCTACTCTATAATAACAAGCCTAGTTCATAAAAGGAATGATTAAAGAATCCTTGAAAATGGCAATGGCCGAAACGTAGGAGAGAGAAAAAAGAAATAAAGAAGTTTTTATTGTAAAATGTATAGTTTTATTTAAAAAGAACCTAGCAATAGATTAGTCCACTCAAACAAAGTGCAATCATAATAAAAATTAATTCAATAAATGGTCTTTAACGTGTCAGAAGTCAGCAGGTGAAGTAGATAACATGAGTTGCTAATAAATTTTGGTCAAACATTATTTGCGCAGACTTAAAGTAAAAAATATAAATTCGGGCTTTCAATATTCTCCATGAGATAAATTAAATGAAATGAATAAATAAAAAATACTGATTAAACTTAATAATCTGTGTCCGCTTAATTATATTTACTCTATCCTCTTTATCGGCTCAGGGTAAATAAAATGTATTAACATTACCGTTCTTTTGACGGTGTAAATTAAAACTGAGGTAAACAAGACAATTTTGAAATTTTATTATAAAAAAAAAAAGTAACAAAACAAATAAAAACCTTCTAAATTAGTATTTATTGAACCGTCAAATCGAAAAAGAAAAAAACGATTTGATAAATAAACAATGAAAGTACATTTTAATTATTTACTTACTTTAATTATTCTGTCATGAAAATAAACATACGTTATTGCTTACTAAAAAAAAAATAAATGAAGGAAAAGAAAATACTGTGAGTCTGTATAATGAAAAATACTCCTGTTCTGATTGAAATTACATTTTATCCCTCAAATAACGTACTTCATTAAAATTTTATTCGTTGGCTTGAAATTAAATTTTTTTGTTGTGTATTTTCAAAATGTTAGGTATCTGAGTTGTTATCCATTCTGGATAATATGCATTAAATAAATGAAAATATTATCTTCCGAATCCATTGTTTTCTCTCAATATAATTATTTTTATTTGACGAATATTAAAAGAAAATGGCTCAACATATAATATGTAAGATATGGTCTTACCTATGTTTGATTTAAGTATCAATGAATTTCAGATTAGATATAAGATAGTTACTCCATTCTGTTTCTCCGGTATTTCAGAATAGTTAAATAATTTTTGGTAAATCGTTTATCATTTTCATATGATTTTTATCATATTGTCATAAATACTAAATAAAAGAAAAATTAGGTAATTCTTTCTATTGATATTTAGGTTCGAGGTAGAAAAATCGAAAAAAAAAAACTTTATTACTACGTGTATATTACAGTTTAATAAAAAATAATTTTTAAGTCAGTCAAAACAAGGTTTGGAAAAGGGATTTAGATATCATGTATGGATTGGAAAAAATTAAATATTGAATTCAATACCTAGTATTTATATTAATTAATTAAATTTAGTTTTATAAAATAAATTATTTAAAACATTTTTTTTTTAATTTATCACTAATGTAAATATTAAAGTGATTTAACATTATGAATTTGATTCTGTAAGTCCACACGAACACAAACGATATGTATGACTAATTCAATGATATTGCCATTTCTTATCAGATCTTTTTTAGGCCTCAGTTACTTTATTTTATGCACCATTTTCGAGGAATATTTATCGTGATGAATAATTAATTAAAATTAATTATTATAATATTATATTATTTAATTATAATATATTAGGACGGTGGATGGCTTGAGAGTGTAGCCGTGTATCAACTTTCTCGTTGCGAAACTGGACCGATGACAATTTATTGAGTTCCCGAGTCAGGTTTTGGAGTTATAGCCCGGGAATCTAAAACGCCCTCTCTTTTCACAGCTTCACTAACTCAACTTATTTCCAAATCTTTTAAGTTTATTATCTGTTTGGCCATCTTTATAGATTTATCATCATCCATTTCGGTCTGGTGATACTTCAAAATTTGTTAGTTGAAGTGATAGCACAACATTCAAGTTTTTTTTTTGTTTTTTTTTTTCTCCTAAAGGGTTTTCCAATTTTTATTACTGTGCCGAAAATAAACACTCGAGTTATATCAGGTGGCAGTGTTTTCCCGTTCGTGTAGTATTTTCACTTTTCTTTCGGAATTTTTTCCGCTCGTTTTCCTGTTTCTAATTTAAACATCGTAAATCTCTTCACTTTAATTGAGTCGAAAGCTCCTTCGATTTCAATGAACTTGGTCCTTGTATTGTATCTCTATTTATTTATTTTTTTTATTTACTTATTTACCACTTAAATACAAATTTATTGAGTGGAATTTTGATTTATGATTTGTTCCATTAAAATTAAGGCTTACTTATTATTATATCTATGAGTCGATTGCTTTAACAATAATCATTACAGTTTCAAACAAAAAAAAAAAATTAATAATAATTCCATAGGCCAAACGAAATAATATATTATAAATTATGATATATGCCATTTTATCTGAATTATATTTACGTTTTTCCTTTATTTTATTTTTTAATATTCATTTTTAACATAAATAACGCTTGACAATTTTTTGTTCTGGATAAATTATTATTTTATTCTAATAATTCATTCTGGGATTACTAATTTTTTTTTTTTTTTTTTTTTTTTTAAGCATACAACACCGAATGACAAATGTTTATAGTTAGCCAAGATTTCACTTTCTTTTTTATAAAAATTAAATTTTAGACTATTTTTACAAAGTAATAAATACTTTAGAATAATTCCTCAACGGTTAACAACAACATTATTAAACAAAAATAATGTTTTTTCTTTTTATTTCACTTACATCTATTTGGCAAAAAGTGATATAAAAAATCACAGAACACGATTTATTAATATTTAATAGATCCGTTTTTAATAAATTTTCAAGAGACAAATATTTTTTTTTTTTAATATAATAGTTAATTTACGATATAGCTAATTTGTAGTGACCACCTTGCCAAGGTTTATTTTTATGTATGTTTTCTATGATTAAAAGTGAACGCAAATGCCTGTAAAATTGATTGATCAACCTTGTTTCGTATTAAGCAGCTAAAATTATCTATTTTCGTAAAGGATGAGGTGGTATAAAAAAATCGGTTAGAGTAGTGTGGCAGCGTCGGGCAGTTTGACAAATTTCTTCGGCTGTCAAAGTGTCAGTCCTAAATTCGGGACCAACGTCAGTAAAAGAGACTATATCGGACCAATTTGTCATTTCCTCATCATCGTGTTAAGAGTTGTCCTCCGAAGTGGCATAAATCCAGTGTCTGAGGATAATAAACCTGTCAGGAACATCGGAGAGGAGGACGAATTTAGAAAAACAAAAAAAGAAAAAAAAAAAAAAGAGAAGAAATTTTTAGTTCCGTGGCGCCTGACGATATGCTCTGAACGGAATACCCTTGTTAAGATGCTCAGGTGATATCTATGTAAATATCCCTCACCAATCTTGAAACAGCCTTCAGTACAGATCTATCTAGGCTTCTCATCTTTATTAGTTCAATATAGTTATTTATTACTTAGGTCTGTTACTGAACAGCATAAGCCACTTCCTATACTTAAATATTCGTATAAATATACTTTTTTTTTTTTTTTAATGTTTTGCGATGTTCGGAGAAGGTTAATTTAACCTAATTCTAATTCACCACACTATTTTGTTACTAAGTAATTAAAACCTACAATTAATTAGCTTATGCTCCTATGACAAGATATCTGATAATGAGTTGTATAGCCGAACTTATACATTGTAACGTACGTTTAGTAAAATCAGAGATAAACCTAAAAATTCTAAAGTAAAGCTTAATTTACTAACAGACGATTTTTACTTTGAAAATTATTAATAGCACCAAAAAAAATTATATTCAATATTATCAAAAAAAATATTGAAGAGATAGCCTTTTCTGGTATAGAAATTAAGAGTTAAAGTGAAAACTGGACTTAATTTGATATATAATGGACCAGCCTTATCGAATAAGAACTATTTATCGAATAAATAAATCCGATTTAACGGAGGAAAAATAAAAACAAATTGGTAGGGGATAAAAATAAATACGTGTGTAATTAGAGGTAAAGGAATAGGGATCAGAAATGGGACTGATAAAGAATATGTTAATGCAGTTGTCGAGATAAATATGTGAAGACAGTTATAGGCGATATATCTTCCCAGCCTAGTCCCGAGATACTATACTGCATTACTGGGCTCGATTGTACCTGTCTACTTTCCATTAAATATATCTGTCTACTCGTTTACAATAATTGATTCGCATATCGATCAGCCATTAAATCGATTTTGATTAATTCTATCGAGCTAATTTCAGCCTCTGTAACTGTCTGTTCCGGTTTGATGGATGCGGCTCTTGTATACACCTATACTCGTATATTTGCCGACTCGTACACAGACCCGTGATATAAGTTTGCATGCCCCGTTGGAACAAGGATGGCGGTAGCTGCTATGCAGAGCAGACAGGACGACATTGGCCTGACCTAAGCAGAAGGTCAGGACTCCAATAACATAAATCGGCCCACGGCTTAAAGTCGACATAAATATCCTTCTGACGATAAACCTGCCAAACCGACTGATAACCCAACTTCTCAGGTCCCTGTCGCGAAAATTCTGTTTTCTTTAAAATATATTGTTCAATAACAACCTACGTGACGTCCTTAGTTTAGTTTTCGTCCTCGATCTTATCTCTTTGCAGTTTTGAAATATCGTAAAAATTGACGAAACTATTTTAATCCTCAGCTTTAATCACTATCCTCGTCATCCTTTCCATATGATCCTGCTGGAAGAATAAAACTACTTAGTTTTTTGAGATATTCACTTCCCATTATACGTTCAAATAAAAGTTGAATTGTTCAAAATAAGGTCAGATCTGTGATTGTGTTAGCAACTCACCTACACTACTATTATATTTAAACACATTTTTGTATTTAATTTTTGTGATTTTTTTTTTCAATTGTTTAAAACAGCCTTACTAACGTGCATTATCTCTGTTTCAGATATTCTCGTCCAAGTCGGAGCTACAGCTGCACTCTCAGCTGCACATGCGAGAGGTGAAGCCGTACAAGTGCAACCAGTGCAGCAAGACCTTCGCCAACAGCTCCTACCTGAGCCAGCACACGAGGATCCACCTCGGCATCAAGCCCTACCGCTGCGAGATCTGCCAGCGGAAGTTCACCCAGCTCTCCCACCTCCAGCAACACATCCGCACTCACACTGGAGACAAGCCCTACAAGTGCCGGCACCCGGGATGCAACAAAGCCTTCAGTCAGCTCAGCAACCTACAATCCCACTCCCGGTGCCACCAGACTGACAAACCTTACAAGTGCAATTCCTGCTACAAGTGTTTCAGCGACGAGCCTTCACTCCTCGAACACATACCCAAGCATAAGGAGTCCAAACACCTCAAGACTCATATCTGCCAGTACTGTGGCAAGTCGTACACCCAGGAGACCTACCTGACCAAGCACATGCAGAAGCATGCTGAGAGGACAGACAAGAGGCCACCGATCATCGGAATTCCGAGGGTTAGCCTAGACAACCCTCATTATTGGCCCAAAGTGTCACCCGACACTGCCAACAATCTCGTCGATGTTATGCAGCAGCACGACGCCTACGGTCAGAACGGTGTTCTACCAGACCACCTCCATCACAGGCCTGACATGAACGGCGAAGACCATCATATGCGAGGAGTACAACCACCGGCACCTCCTCCGACACCTTCGGCAACAGGCTCACCGCTCAACTACCACGACTCCATATCGGGGAAGACAAACACTTCCTCAGCGTCGGCGTTCACTCCTATACAATCGATGGGGGTACCCAGCCACCATCACAACCACCTCAACCATCATCAGATCCCCGATCACCATCGACCGGCCTACTTGTCATACAATACTATCGCTTTTCCCGGGACCAAGATGGGACAACTGCCGGGCGTGCAGACTTCCGTCGGGATGGAAATCCCAAAGGCGCCCGTCACCTCCAACGGGTTCCCCAACCAGCTCATCTCCCTCCACCAGATCAGGAATTACGCCCACCAACCCGCTCCCACACTCATGACCACCGAACACCTCCTCCAAGGGCTCAAGGAGAAAGGACAATAATATTACATGCCTACAGATTATCTGTAGGAACGGGATGGTGCTTTATAGACTATCGATATTTTTTATCTATGGACGATCCTCGAATCGCCCTCATAATGTTATCAGTGGACTTGAGATACTCGCTGAGTACAGTGTGTATAAATGTTTCAGTGTACAAATGGATGAGAGTTTTATGTATATGAGATATGGACATTTGTATAAAATGTATTTGTGTATATTGACAGTCTTGAAAGATGGACTATTGACTGTTAAGGTATCATAGAGATGCATGTTTCTGCTTTAATATTATGTCGACTTTTGAAATGAGTTTCGTTGATGATAAGTACCATGTACTTGTAAATGTACTTTTTACATAATATGTATGTACTTAGTGGATGGAGTTGCTCTAAGAAACGTTTTTTGCGGTTCCTTTTGTTCCTTTTTGTTACTTTTGAATTGTAAATAAGATTCTCCGAACGTTCTCTTTGTACAGTTTGATGATAAATGATAAGTTTAATATTGATAAGATTTGATTATTTGGTAAATTGTGTAAAATAGCCGCTGCAGTTAGGTGTTGTACTCTAGTTTTGTTTTTATTATCTTGTTTCTGGTCGTGAGAGAGTTGAGCTGGCAGTTAACGGTTTGATATTTAAACACGTTAGAAATAAATAAAATAGGTTAATAGTTGAGACAGGGTACAGTACGGTTAGTTTATTCTCGGCTGCATAATTCACCCACCAAAGCTGGATCAAGGAACGTCCTATAGATCTCCAAGCTCAAATGTTGATTTATAGTTTTCTTTCTGTACTTAAATATTTATTCCATTTGTTATACGTGAATTTGAAACAATTGTGATCGGTTATCGCTGTTTTACAGACCTGTAACGAGAGAATAATATTTTATAGAGAGAGATGCGCGCCTCGAATCCTTTTGGGGACTATAATATGTTTCGTCGTGGCAATAAATTCCATGTCCCCCCTCCACCAATTTTTCGAAAACAATTATATCTATTTAGGGTTTTATAATATATGTATATATTTAAATTTTATGTTTGGAGCTCGGTTTCCAGCCTCGAATATGTTTGACAGATGAGAGACGGAGTTCGAATAATGTTGCTGAACTTTGCTGTTTTGTAGATCTTTACCGAAATTCCGTACATTTTACATTCCATTTGTAGTGTTGAATGTGAAACCAGCACCTTATCACTTCTATACATATTTATATTATTCATCTTACTAAGCTTTAAAAACCCCTTCTCCCCTCCAAGATGAAATCGTCCCAGTTGTAATAGTCTGTAATCTATTATTTATTGTATATCAGAATGTAAAATAAATAAAGAAAATAGAGCAAAATGTTTTTAATGTCTTTCATTGTTTCACAAGTGCGCTGACTCCCTGATAAGAGCAGCTTGTTTTTAATAATGTTTTGTTACTATTATCTTGTTTTTGTTATACCAATGGGCCTAAGCATTCGATATTTTATTTCAATTATACCTCTTTGTAGGTGAGATCCACAATCTACTTCTAAGGTTCGCATTTTTTGTTTTTTTTTTTATATCGAATATTCCCTAACAGCTGTTCACTATATATAAATATATAATAATATAGAAAAGATGGCAACTTTTTATTTAAAGTGTTAATAAAGAATTATGAACAATTATATATCAAATTTTTTTTATTTTATCCCTTCACCTATTTTGATATAAATTATATCTTGAGAGGCTATCAAAGTTAAAAATTATCTTTGATTGTAAAGAATGTGATTCAAGAGGACAACAGTTATTTTTACTGTTTCCTAAGAAAATTAAATATTTTGATTTTTTAAAATAAATATTATACATTCACACTCAGTATATAAAAAACCAATTAGCACAACATTTTAATTGATTATTTTTGTCAGAGTGTTAAAAGTTCAGATGGTTACTGCATATCTTGAGATAATGTGTTATAAAGAAATATTAATTATGATGGGTTGTATATTACCATATTATTAGAAGTAGAAATGAAGAAGAGAAAATAATAATTTAATAAAGTTAATATCCAAGTTAATAATTAAATACTGAGCGGAACCTTTAAGGTAAGTCATTATAAATAATTAGAATATAAAAAAAAATTATTCTGGGACAGGGTCCCTTTAGAAAAATTGATATATACAATTAAGATATACAATGTGTCTGGCCATAAGACCAAAGGATTATAATTAATTCGTATTCACAATGATATAAAAAGAAAAGAATGGATTAAATTATATAATAAAACAAAAGAGTAAAATAAATAAATAACTTCTTATAGATTAGTGTGTTGAACAAAACTAAACATTGAAACTGATTCATAATAATTGATCCATTAACTAAGTAAAATATAAACAATAAATAATAAATTTTCTTTTTGGATTGATATTTTATTTGAAATATCAGACTTTTTGAGCGCCTTTTTGAGATGACAGTAGGTACTGGAACAGCTGGGACTTGATGGTAGGGAAGAAGCATGGGGGATATGAGAAGGTAGAGAATTCGAGAGAGTAGTAGAGCGAACAAGAAAGGAATGATCAAAAGTTGTTGTTATATGGGTAGGAAAATAAATATTCAGAATGGCGCGATCTTGTTTGGAGGGAGTTGACTTACGATTTAAAAAGCAGAAGTCTTTGGATGGATATTAGGGGTAGCTGGGTGTTGATGGTTGGTAAAGATATGACCCTAGGAAATAATGTCAGCGGATGGAGGGAAGGAGCCACTTGGTTACACAAGAACTCACTGTATAAATGGGTCACAATAGACCTCTTCGATGTACTAAGGACAAATCTTTAAAACAATTGTTCATAATTCGCTTATGAACATATTGCTAAAAATATGTCCTCGAGCACAGTCGAAAGATCACCATATACCATGCAGAAATAGACAAATTGGGGGAAAATAAGTGAGGATACGGGTAGATAGTGGAAGAAGATGGCGCGTGCGATGGAAAAATTTGAGGGTACTTATTGTTCTTCGGGAGATTTCGGAAATTTGGGGTTTCCAAGAAAGGGTTTGTCAATGGTAATACTTAGGTTTTTGACAGAGGAAGTGAAGGGGATTGGGTGATCGTTTAGTGTTAGACTCGGAAGTGTAGTATGAGATCTGAAGAGGGAATTGGAACATATATTGGGTTGTTTCACATGAAAAGTCCCTTTTTATAGTTTCTGAAATACATAAAGGATTTTGCAGGTCTCTGTTGTTTTCTTCCGAATGTTTACATCTTTAAAGTAAACAGTTACTAATCCTCTACCTTTGTATTATAAACATTAGCTTCCCAATCAATTACCCACTTTTTAGTATACCTCCAAATATGAACATGGAAACACGCGATTTTCGAATAATATTTTTGTACGAGTTTAAACTCGGCCATTCAGCAGCTGAGGCCGCTAGAAATATTTGCAAGGCGTTGGGGGAAGGGAGTGTTAATGAACGGACCATTTGCCGTTGGTTTGCTAAGTTTTCAGCTGGGGATACCGACTTGGAAAACTTGCCCCGAGGAAGACCTCCGTCCGTAATAGACAACGATGTCCTCAAACATACAGTAAAAGGAAACCCGTACCAAACAGTTAAAGGACTCTCAGCACAACTAAATGCAAGTGCATCTACCGTTTACAGACAATTAAAGTGTATTGGGAAAGTAAAAAAGCTCGATACATGGGTACCTCATGATCTCACTGAGCGGCAGCAAGACCCCATGTTTCAAAACATACCGTGCAAAAATTGAAAGAAGTTGGCTAAGAAGTTCTTCCGCACCCACCATATTCTCCCGACTTGTCTCCAACAGATTACCACCTGTTCAGGAATTTAGACAACTTCGTCAAAGGAAAACTTTTTGAAAATGATAATCAAGTGAAAAGTGCGTTTTCAGATTTTGTTTCACTTCAATGCTTAGAGTTTTCAGTTCAGGGATAAAAAAGTTGGTGTCCCGTTGGGAAAAATGTGTAGAAAAAGAAGGTAAATACTTCGAATAAAATTATCTTGTTTTCATTTCGTATTTTTAATACAAATCCTTTACCTTGAAAACGGACAATTCATGTGACACAACCCAATAGCAACCGCCCGAGTTTTCATAGCATTTAGCCTTAGTTTATTCAGGGTTGCTGGTTGGTTACATAAAATGAAGATATTAGATGTAACAAACTTTAATATGTATAGAAAATAAGCTAGTTACTATCATTGAAATTGACATAAAAGGCATTTATTTGTGTCTCCAGGGGAATTCGCCTTTTTAAATTTTAACTAATGTATTTATTTTAACTGGAATATAAACAGTATGGAAGTTAATAGAAAATGACTATAAATGAAAGAAGAAAACAACTAATTTTGTGAATAAAATTACTGACCCTTTTCTTAAAAACTGCAGTTCTGAAGAATCAGTTGAGGTAAGATAAGAACAGAACCTTTTAAGCTCTGTAACTGATTATAATAAAAAAAATCTGGAAGATACTGCAAGTTAAAATGCAATTAATTTCAACTTTTTAAACAAATACAAAAACACTGCTAATATTTTTTTTTCCTCGCCTTTTTAGGCTACACGTGAGTTTTCTTGGGTCAGGGTGTGAGTGTGGGGGATTAATGCTTGAGTTGAATGTGGGATGAATAAAGGATTGAACTCTTAATCAGTTTATCCCAAATTCTTGGAGAGGTGAATTTAAATAATACTTACTTAAACGGATAAAATCTTAATGTATTTAAAAATTCTTAAATTGATTTTAACAACGGAGGTAAGTTAAGTCGTGTGTTGTGCTCGTCAGATTTTTAGATAAAATTTGATGATGGATTTAGATAAAACTAAACTAATAGAATGCTTAATATGTCAGAATATCAATTTCGAAAAAAATGTCCTTTATACCTTTTCGAAATCAACGTCTCAATTATTAAAAAGAAAATCAAAATAATTTAAATTAAATAAACGACGAAGGGAACTATTTATCCTAGGAACCACGTAAGTATTTAACACAAGTTTTTTTCTCTTCTTTACTTTATAAGCCTGCGCTATTCATGTTGACAAGGACCAGTTGTAATGCCCGTCCTTGTTCTTTCTTTACGGTCAACACAAATACTAAGCCGGCAGGAAATAGCTGCCGTTAAAACTATGTCCGTCCAAATAAAAACATCTCACTTTCTGTTATAACCTAAGTCCAAATTAGAGAGGGGATATAGCAACCGAAATATCGTTATTGCTATCGAAATCAATATCGGTGAACATTATCAATCAAAACTAATATTATATCGACATTAAAATATCAATATTTATATTAGGCGACTGAAATTAGGGAATACATGGTAGATAAACAGTTTTTTAGAACTATTGTCTAGCTGTATATTAGCTTAATATAATGAATATCTTAATATTTATTTAACGCCACTTTATACTACTGTGACTAATCGGACGATGATACAGTGTGACTCCTAAATTTTGCCTATCCTGGTTTAATCAGGATAGGGATCTTTAACGAGTACCTGACAAAGCACAGGCTCGGAACCACCCTTTTACGTCCCCACCGAAAAATGGCATAACTAAGAATTTTTTATTCCTATTAAAAAATCCTAGAGCCACCTGCAGTTTTCAACCCGTGACCTTGCGCATAGAAGGCTGTTTGTTATGCTAGCCACTACGCCCAGGTGACCCCTGTAAATATTATTAAAAAATTTCTTAGGATTTTTTGACAGTAGTAAAAAAAAAAAAATCTTAATCCCCTTGACACTAAAATATCGCTATTTGTAAATATTATTGTTTGTTTGTTTATTTATTTAACGTCATTTTATGCTACTGTGGTAATCGGACGAGCTACAGTGAGAGTCCTAAATTTTGCCTATCCTGGTTTAATTAGGAAACAGGTTTGAAACCATAACCTTGGGCATAGAAGGCTATTACGATAGCCACTACGCATCTGGTGACCCCTGTAAATATTATTAAAACATTTCTTAGGATTTATTGATGGAAGTAAAATACCTTAGTTATGCCTTCCTTCGGAGGGAACGTAAAAACCTTGTCCCGAGCTTGTACATTTCAGGTATTCGTTAAAAAACCCTTTCCTAATTAAACCTGGATATTCAAAATTAAAAACTAGACAACCTAGAAACCTCATCCAAATTAATTTGTTTATGGTACAAAGAGGGCTGAGATTTTTTTTTTAATTTATTTATTGATATTTAACTGTATTGTTTAATACATCTAGTAAATTAGCTGTTAGATAAAACAAATGAAACAGACATGAATAATATCTGCCTATTAGCAGCACTCCAATAGGTAATCTAAACCAGAAGCTCTCTAGGCCATCTTCTTTTCAGACGCCTTGGAGAATTGTCAGGAATGGAAGAGGAAGCAAGGATTGAAACTAGTGGATTAGAGTGGGAGTGGAGTTTGTCATGAAAGAAATGATACCTGATTTGGGCTAAATCAGCAACAAATGGAACAGGTTTGCATGGATTGGGTTACAATATCGCTATTTGTAAATATTATTGTTTGTTTGTTTATTTATTTAACGTCATTTTATGCTACTGTGGTAATCGGACGAGCTACAGTGAGAGTCCTAAATTTTGCCTATCCTGGTTTAATTAGGAAACAGGTTTGAAACCATAACCTTGGGCATAGAAGGCTATTACGATAGCCACTACGCATCTGGTGACCCCTGTAAATATTATTAAAACATTTCTTAGGATTTATTGATGGAGAAATGGAGGAGAATTGTCATGCCTTGGAGAATTGTCAGGAATGGAAGAGGAAGCAAGGATTGAAACTAGTGGATTAGAGTGGGAGTGGAGTTTGTCATGAAAGAAATGATACCTGATTTGGGCTAAATCAGCAACAAATGGAACAGGTTTGCATGGATTGGGTTATTTGTGACAAAGTAAGGAGCGTTAAGGAATTTGGATTGTAAGGATTGGATACGAGAAGAGTTTGATGGTTTAGTAGAGCCCCAAAGCTCAACTCCGTAGGTCCAGATAGGCCCTATGATGGTCTCCTAGATGAGCCTTTTTTAATTAAATGGAAGGTTAGAGCGTCTAGTAAGTGTTGAAGTAACCTAATGCGGTGAGTTTCGTTACAGTCTAGTGTGCGGGTTCCATGTTACACGTTTGTCAAGTAGAAGACCTAGGTTGCGAATCTGTTCAAGCGGAATATTATTAAAGGACACTTTAGGACAGGATGTCATGGGTTTACGATCAAGGGTAAAGGTTATTTGGTGAGATTTGTTGGAATTTATTTTA
Organism: Piezodorus guildinii; assembly: GCA_023052935.1. Classification (NCBI taxonomy): domain Eukaryota; kingdom Metazoa; phylum Arthropoda; class Insecta; order Hemiptera; family Pentatomidae; genus Piezodorus; species Piezodorus guildinii. Next base: position 52,311,656 of record CM041298.1, read on the forward strand.
ATTCGCCAATTCTGACACCATGACTCAAGATTTCTGATTTGGAATTGGAGAGTCTGAGAGGCATCGTTATTGACTGATAACATACAAGTGCCATCAGCATATGTATAAAGGAAGATGTTAGGATGGATTGGGATATCAGCTGTATAAACTGTGTAAAGAATTGGTTCTACGATATTGCCTTGACGGTGAAATTTTAAAACCGAAAAGAGGAAAAATTCTTACGATAAATATTTCATTGTGGATGTAATTAGTTGACCGTTGAGAATTACTGGAAGGAATTAGTCCGGGTGGCGGTCATTAAATGAAACATCTAAATAGTTTCAACTATTTTATTGTTTGCCAACGTTTCGACCCCCTTTGTGGTTCATCATCAGGGCGCATGGTGAGAGAATGGAAAACTCAGTTTCCTCAGTTGTTCGATGAAAACTTTGAAAAAAATAAAATAAAAGAAATCCTTTCTAGTAATTTATTAATAATGAGTGTCTCTCCGGTACGTGAGAAAAATCGAAAAGATTTCTATTTTAAAGGTTCCTAATCTTTATTTGATTTTTCAATTTAAAGGAATTGAAAACAGGATAGTTTTATTTACAGTCCATCTTTTTTTTTTTTTTTTTTTTTTTTTTTATTGTTTTTACTTTACTAAAGGTTTTTAAAAAAATAATTATAATTTATTATTAGTGCATTTAATTTAAAATTATAAGGGATAATTGTTGATTTTTTAGGCGTCTTTTGGAATGCTAAAAATACATATAAACATGTTTTATAATTTTTTAAAAATTACCTGTATTAATTGAAGTTTTGGCGAAATGTCTAAGCTCATATAAATTTCCCTAAACTTTTGTTCTTATTAAATTTAAAAAATAGATGAATAAATAAAAAATCTATATATGCTTTCCGTAGATGCAAAGTAATAGTAATAAAAACAATAATGTGGAAAATAATAATCGTTATAATTTGCATATTAACTTACTATATATAGTAAGGGAAAGTATTGCGATCGTGAAAATTTTCGAATTCTAGTTTTCAACGGAAATACACGTTTTAGGCTCCCCTGAGTCCAAATGACCAAGTCCCGCAAAAATGTCTATGTGTGTCTGGTAACTCCTGGGCAAAAACGACAAGTCCTATGAAACTGAAATTTCATATTTAAGACAACCATACGCCTGAGATGTTACAAAATCTTTTTCATCATAATCAGCTAACCGGAAGATGTACTTTATACCATGCATTTTGCACCTTTTTACGATTTTCTCAAAAACGGCTCAAACGATTTTGATTTAACTTATATTATAGATAAGTTTTATATATAATATAAAACTGTTTTATATATAAACTTATAATTTTGATAACCCTATATCGATGTAAAATTTAATGGGCTTTAATATCATGTAGGTTTCATTCTGATTGAAAAAGTATGACAGGGCTTAAAAGCCGATATTTTAAATTTTCTTCCTCTAAAGTACCTTTAATTCTGTAGATGCTATAAAAATAACTATATTATCTTGCTACCATTTATAATTAACTACTAAATATGCAAGTTTAGTGAATTCGATAAACAACTAAAGGAGAAAACTGAAAAAATATTTTTCTAATACAATTTTTCGTTTTTGAACATAAGAAGAGTCATAAACATGTTTTATATACCGTCGGAAAGCCAAAGATTTTAGAAAAAATATTATCTTATACACAAGCTTGTAAAAGTTAATAAAGAGTGATGAAAAGCCGATAAAACTAACTGATTATTTTAGATAATAATATAATAGATTTTTTAATAAAACACATGTTTCTATAGAAATTTAATTTAACTAATTCTTTAATGGTTTCATTCATTTTTCTCTCTAACTGTATTTGAAAATTCTTTAATCGATTTTAAAACGGAATGAAGTGAAAGTCGTGTGTTGCCCGCACCAGATTTTTTCTAGGTTTTTTTTTTTTTAGGCTTCATTGGAATGAGCGCTGGATTAAGAATTGTCAACATAATTTGTTTGAAATATTTGACCGTACCCATTAAACAGCAAAATTAATAAGTGTGGCCCCAAAGTTTTCGATTTTTTTGTTCTTTTCTTTTATATGCTTGGTTACTTGAAAGGTTATTATTGTCGAAAACGTAAAATCAGATCTAACTAAATTTGTTTTTTTAATAAATAAAAATATACGTTAATAAGGGTAATATTATTATTCCAGATTGAAATGTTCCAATATTGTGCCAACAGCACAGTTCAGAAGTTGCTTATGACTGACCACAGCTTATTAATGGTGAGTCAGTCCTACAGTTATTTCCGATTTCTAGGGTCTTACAACATAACCCATCTTTATCAAGACATTCTTATTAGGGAATATCATTATTAATACTCAGTAATATAAATATAAATGTCAGTATTCAAAAATACTTTTGCTTTAATTTGTAATTATATTTACAACATTAGAACAAGTGCTTGTTTTAGTTTAATTGCAATTGTGAAACCTTATTAATTACTATATATTCACTTCAATAAATGTGTATTCACTGGACATCTTTAGTATATTTATTTATGAAATTTAAAAAAAACAATTCAAGATGGAAAAAGAAAGCAATTTGTTCTAATAATGTATCTTCTAATTGTCGCCAATGGTAATAACATATTAATTATTGTAAGTACTATCCAATGTCATGTTTATCACTGTTAGGGAAATATTTACTGATAATATACAGGTCAAATTTCAATTCGGTCATCAAAATTTATATATGTAAACTTACCTCATATGATGATAATTACAATAATAAATTTTTGTTTGTTATTATTAATATTATAAGTTACCTACTGATTTATTATCATTCATAATTGTTGTTTGTTAATTTTAATTATTCTGTTTTATTATTTGAAAGCCCTCTTTTTATTCCCTATAATATTAATAGTAAAGTAGCTTGTCTCAGAATAAATAAAAATTTACATATATTTTATATATATATATATATATATATATATATATATATATATAATACCCACAAACATACAGATATATAAAAACTATTTAATCTATAAATATGAAATTATAACTTAAATCGTTGCAGTTAATGTTTCTTATTTCCTTTATATATACACGTACTTCGCAGTAGCGAGCTCTCTCGGCTGACTAATGAAACATCTATGATTGATATCAACGCTAACTAGAGGGCAGTACGAAAGTTCTAAAGAGGGCAGTTAAAGGGATTTTAATTAAATATAATTACGTTTTATTAACATTTAAATATGGAATTCCCTATGCATATAAAACGGCTCACACAAAATATTCGCATGTTCTCTTTTTTTTTGGTAACTCAATTTTAAATATGAAAATGAAATAAATAGTTGTGTTTATATGGATTGTATTTTTAAATATGGCGGTCATGCATAGTACATTTTTTTCCCGTTCTAATCGGGACCTGTTGGAAGATAAAAACGTACATCGCATGATTACATATATGGCGCGATGCTGCAAAAGAGAACGCCATCTACAGTACTTAAACCTAATTAAAGATAAATAGAATAGACATTTTAATTTATTTATTTAATCATCAGTTTTTATCCAAAACATAATACTGTTGAAAATATAATAAGATAAGTTGTGGAAGATGTAACTGGGTTTTTAATTTTTAAAACACCCATTGAAAAATATAATAAAATACAGATACTTAAAAAAAAAAAAAAAAATACAACTATAATCTAAGATTAGTTAAATACTAAATATGGGAGAGCCGTCTCATGACGTATTGTAAGTTATAGGAAGTGGTGTGGTTTCTTCCCTCAAGCGTCGGTTTTTTTCTCTAACCCAATGAACCCAGTTTTCGGGAGCTGATTATACATATTTGAAATCTATTATTTCGCATGGCAATGGCTAATACTTTTATAAATGCATGGAACAAATAAAATAAAAATTTCTTTAAAAGATACCTTAGAAATTGGTTTCTTCAAAAGATGGAGTCTTTCAGTTTCGTATCTTGAGTACTGGACACTCGCGAACCGCAACTGTAAAAATTAAAGACAATTATAAATACTCAAAGGATTCTAGAACATTATCAGATTTGTAAGGGTATAGGAGACTCAAACATAATTCATCAAATATATATTTAAAAATCATATGTACCTGTTATATCTAATCTATATGATTCATTTATTTATAATTAGAATAATTACATTACCTATTGTGGCCATGATTAAATGGCCGGATTTCTTTAACGTTCATGATACCCCTAGTTTTTATGTAAAGTATTAAATGGAAAGGCTGTATCTTCAAATTGTTTACTGTCTATATACTTACCCTGTGTAGTGTTGTGCACGCAATAGTTATGTATGGATATCTATTTTAATAAATACATACCTTTAGAAATTAACGCAGAGCAAGTAAAACTAATTGGTATCGGAACTTTAGCGGTACCTGAAAATTCCTAAGCCATAGCGATCATGTTCTTAGGCGCTCAACTCATGCACGAACAGAATATTAAAAAAATAAAAACGCTTATTGTTACCTCAAACAATTAAATATAAATTTTTCAATCTTTTCAATATATTTAATATATTCTCTAATTGACGATTTATGAGAAAATCACGAAATGTATAAATGTAAAAAATATTCGGAAAGTGTATATAACAAAATATTTTGAATAAAGTAACATTAAAAAATATTACGTCGTTAAGAAAAAATATATTAATTATCGTGAAAAATGTTTGATGTTGAAAATTTTCTTAAAATCTCTTGATTAATTATAATATCATTAACATTTTTCAACTCCTAAACTTTTTAATGAGTATGAGATGTTATGAGACAATACTGTAACCGCTTTTTTTGAAATGGTTAATATACTATATTAAGGGCTATATTTTTTATCAAAACCTGCTATCAGTTGATAAAAAAAATCTGTTAGAACTATTAAATACAATGATATTTTATTTGAAATCAGTTTCATTATTTTTTGTAAAGAAAAGAACCAGCCAATGTCAATAGTTAGTTCAAATATGAAAAAATGTACTAGTATGTAAATTGTTTTGTCTTATTTTTTAGTCCATTGCTGTTTATAGCATTGGATTAATTCGATATTTATTTGAGTGAAATAAAAAAACTTAATATATTCTGAAATTAATGATATATAGAATGTTATGAGTAACTTTTTAATAAAGTAAAATTAGTATCTATCGCTGAAATTATATTTTGCTTTGATTTTATTGAATTCATTCATATTATTATTAATATAATAATATTAATTTAATTTCTTATGACAGCTCCTTAGTGTCTTCATATTAATATCAATAAAATGTATACTCTTTCCCCTCGCCTTCTTTTATTTAGCTCATAAATATAAAGTCTCAACAGAATAGTGTATATATCTTTTTTCAAAAATTGCCCCTAAGAAACAAACCTTTATCAAATACTTCTCAAGGCTTCCACAGAATCACTGCTGTCTTCAGTCATCTTCTGGTTTCGATTGTGTCTTCAATTCCTTCCATCAGTTTTAAAGATCATAAAGTGAAGACATGCATATACTATCATCGTAATTCTTACCTAGAATTCTGAAGAAGATGAAGCGTTGGAGAAGAAATTGAAGACACATTCAAAACCACAAAAGGATTACCGAAACAGTAATCCTTTATCATTTGTGTTGTGTTGGAATTTTATACACACCTCCAATCTTGGAGCATCCTCCTTAAATTTGACTATTTATTTTTCATCTACTAAAGCATCAATCTTTCTCACAAATCTAAATAATGAATTTTCATTTAAATATGTTACTAATTTAGAAAAATTGTTCATATATTTTTAATTTGTTTTGACTTAGATATTTTAATTAAGTTACAGCTAAGCAACATAACAAAGGCTTCTCGAATTTTTCATTTTTAGATGACATAAAATAAAGAAAACGTTTCAGGTTCAAACTCAGCAGACGATCCTACAATTCTTTAAGGGAGTAAAAATTGTTGGTTATGCTGTCCTTCAGAGGAGATGTAAAATGGTGGTCCCGAGCCTGTGTAATGTCAGGTTAAAGATCCCTATCCTGATTAAAGTTAGATAGGCAAAATTGAGGACTCCCACTTTAGCATCACCCGCTTAGCCACAGTAGCATAAAGTGATGTTAAATAATAGTAGTAGTATAAATAAGAAAATACAGTAAAGAATATGTCATTATAATTTCAAACTTGATAAGAAGACATGATATAAAATAATAATAATAAGTTATTATCATCATAAGTTATTATGATGTGGTTGCGATAAATAAGTGACATCTTCAATGGTCAAGCTTCAATTGTCACATGGAAGATAGGAGCTACTTTATTGGCAACCTGGATTCACGTTGTTTTTTTATCCTTTATAAGTAAAAATCTAAAGTTATGGAGTGTTCTAAAATCACTATAGTATTTTTTTCCAACATTATTTATAATTATATTGTTTTAGATTAGTAACTACCATGTAGTCTTGGTTATATGTTGCATTATTCAGTATATAAATACATTTTTAATGAAATATTTAAATATTCTTTTCCGAGGGTTGAGTCGAGGATTCTAATAATTTTTCATAATAAGATGTTTTAATCAAGAAAGTTCACGAAGTTGCAAATCAGTTATTTTCTTAATTTCAGAATAAGAACTTATTCTTGACCCAATTCCTCAGAGTAATGAATATAAAACATATTTTTTGCTAGTTGCATTTGGGTGGCCCTAGGATTTTTTAATGGGGGTAAAAAATCCTTAGTTAAGCTGTCCTTTGGAGGGGATGTTAAAAGGAAGTCCCATGTCTATGTGATGTCAGGTATTCGATAAAGTTCCCTATCCTAATTAAACCTGGATAGGCAAAATTTAGGAATCCCATAGTAGTATCGTACTAATAGCCATAGCAGTATAAAGTGAATTTAAATGAATAGACAAAAAACAGTTCCCCTATATCATGATAACATATAAGAAACTACTAAGCATGTTATATCAATATATATTTATAATTATAACTATTATAATTATATATATATATATTACGGGCGTAATAATCTAGAAATTTATCGCCCTAAAACACCTTACCTACCTACCTATCAATATATATTCCAAGAATTCAGTAGTGTTAACAAAAGGTTTTAAATTAGTGATTTTTGAGAAAATAAAATCTTCAAAATGATAAAATATAGAACTATCTCAACCTAAAGCTGTTCAAGAGGTTCCGTAATTTTATAAAATTAAAAAGGGTACAAGGAAATTAAAAAAAACAAGGTTTTTATAATATATATGGACAATATAATATTACATATCTCCACTAAATATTCACTTTCTATTTACAATAATTTCATGGAACATAAACCATAAATATAAGTGGCATAGCACCTCTGACAGTTATGAGGAAACAGCTCAATAGTTTTTTCGGTTTTCCCTTTAGGGATGAATATACTTATACATACATAGAAAACAAAAAATTATACATCTTATATAAACATTTGGAAGGCATTATTAAAAGGTAACTGTAACACAAGAATGTCATCAGTAATGCCAAGCAAAACGTGCTTAATAATAAGATATTTCAAGTTCCGCAATAAATATAAAGATAGAATTAATTAATGAGGGATGGTTCAGATTATAGTAAAAGAATGATTACAATTATCATCGATAGACCATGACCCAAGCCATCTCATCATCATGTACATAAGGTCTATTATTTAATATGATTAAAATTAATAAACAGCAATTGGAAAATTCAACAAACATTGCGTCAATATCACTCAACTATTAAAACCACACAATGAAATACAAAAATGTAAAAGATATCACTGCTTTGTTGATAAAATAATTACTTTTTCTTTACACAATAATATTTATTGAACAATAGAACTTCTATAGATATTTAGGCTATAATATATGACAATTACTATGAGGCCATTAGGAAAAAAAATTAATGAAAGACGAAACTTTCAGTTAACTGTAAATTTTTCTTATCCAACATACTAATGACCAGTACTCTGTACCAAAGATCTGAAAATATATTATTCACATATTATTTAATTATAAGAATATATGTCCAAGTAATTTTTTCTTCCTTTCCCATCACTAGAAAAGTAAAACATTGAATGTGTAGACAAAATTTTTAAAAAATTAGTATTACTTCTAAAGATAAAGGTTGTCTAAAACTTGCTTAATATTACATAAGAGTTGGTATTCATTTTATCAAAAGCCTATTTTTCTATTTATCTAAGTAACTAAATGGAATATTTCGTTTCTAACCGACAATATATTAATAATTATATAACTCTATAATTGATAGTTTCTGTTTTCCATATCACTTTAACAAATTGGGCATCCACCATACCTATGATATAAACTGTGGATGAAGAGAACCAACATTATAATCACTGTAACGGTAATAACCCCACAATGATTACCAGGAATTAACATAACTCGGCTATATTTTATCTCAAAAATAGTTACTGAATTTGGTGGCAATAAAGGAAATCTTAAAAATACCAATTAAAACCACTTTAGTCATTCAATGGTAAAAAGTATTCATAACCCAATTGACACAAATACATTTAAAAAAATATTCATAAAATATCTTTACTATACTGCAAAAATTGCTAACATATAGAAATAACTCAGCAAAAGTTCTAATTAAAACATAATGAGCAATTACAAACCTTAAAACTAACAAAATACACATTTAAAAATCAATTAATTATGAATGGCAATACAAAAACAAAAAAAAATATATAAAAAAGGAACAGCATCTTACACCATAGCGTTCTAACAATAAATTATTTTGGAATGTTAATACAAAAAAAGCTATAAAATACATAAATATCTAGATGTATCTAAAAAATTATTTAAAACAAATCAATAATTTAATTTAATAATTGAGTAAACAATTAAATGGCATCCCCAATGCTAAAAGGGAGAACAAATTGTCTAGAGCTACAAATATATTCATGTAAATTTCTAATTTCTATCCAAATAATTTATCACTTCAATATTATTCCTTAGGCAATATACAATAATTTTAAGCCGAATACTAAATGCTTCAAATTAGGCACAAATTTATATAAATGTATTGTTCACTGTAAAAAAATAAAATTTCAAACAGAGATCACCACTAAATTTTCAAGAATTAACATTAAAAAATAAAATTTATTTTGACTAAAAAAACAATTGTAACTATTTTGAAACAAAAAGGAAATATAAAACCTATTTACTTGAATAAAATAATTTAAATAAACTAAAGACTTAATATCTATAGGGACACAAAAAGTTCCCATAATCGTAGAAATAGATAACAATGATAAAATATAAAAAAAAGCAAAAATTTATAAAAGTGGCTATAAAGTCACATACTATTAATTCCAATATCAAGAATGACTAAACATGAAAGACAATTTCAAAAAAATATCTACGTTGGATTTAGAACCTTTACCATCATTACAAAAATTCATTTATAGCTTCTTGGTAAAAACTTAAAAAATTAATATTTGCTTTTAAAGGGACAGAAAAAGTTGTCATTTAATTCTTGGCAAAGATTTTTAGCCTCGAATGGTAAAAATTTTATAGATACAAAGCCAGTAGTCTTATAATAATTGGCACTGTCACAAAATATAATTAATTCTGTAAATAATGCTATCAACTCTTTAACTTTGAGATTGAAAAGTTAATTTACTCAAATCACAAACCCAGTACAAATTTACAGGGCAACAACCTTGAGTACTAAAAGTGATATAGATATAACCGTAAAATTATTCAAAATATATGTGCGTATTGGTCTTCACAGCCGTCGATAATGACTCATCAAGACTAGAGGTCGGTTGTCATGTGAAAAGTGAGTGCCTGCACCCTCTTGGCGTTGCAGCTCTTGCACAGGACATGGTCGTCGAGTGGGTAACATCCTCTCCCTTCCGTTTCTGAAGAAAGTACCAGACCACAATCCTGAAACAATTTATACGGTTTCATTATAAAACAATAGAAAATATTGGCTTGTAAAATAAGTTTGTAGCATTTTTAAATATAATCAACTCTGTATTTATAAAATCATGTTTACTTGCTCAATAATGTTTACATATTTTAAAAAATCTGGTGCGGGCAACACACGACTTTCACTTACCTCCATTTTTAAAATCAATGAAAGAATTTTCAAATACAGTTAGAGATAAAAATACGTGAAATTATTAAGGAATTAATCAAATTGAATTTATATAGAAACATGTGTTTTATTAAAAAATCAATTATATTATTATCTTAAATAATCAGTAAGTTTTATCTTCTTTTCATCACTCTCCAATAACTTTTAAAAGCTTGTGTATGAGATGATATTTTTTCTAAAATCTTTAGCTTTCCAACGGTATATCATGCATGTATATTACTGCTCTTATGTTCAAAAACGAAAAATTGCATTAAAAAAATATTTTTTCTGTTTTCTCCTTTAGTTGGGTATCGAATTTATTCAGTTTATATATTTACCTGTTTTTCATCAGTGGTAACAAGATAATATAGTTATATATATAGAATCAACAAAATAAAAGGTACTTTAGAGAAAGAAAATATTAAAATATCGGCATTTAAGTCCTGTCAGACCATTTTTATCTAAATAAAACCTACATGATATTAAAGCCCATTAAATTTTACATCGATATAGCGAGTTTAATCAAAATCGTCGGAACCGTTTTTGAGAAAATCGAAAAAAGGTGCAAAATGCATAGTATAAAGTGCCTCTTCTGGTAGGCTCATTTTGATGAAAAAAGTTTTGTTACGTCTCGGGCGTATAGTTGTCTTAAATATGAAATTTCAGTCTCATAGGACTTACCGTTTCCGCCCGGGAGTTACCAACACACACACAGACACACACACACACACCACACACACACCACACACACACACACAGAACTTTTGCTGGGAGTTGGTTATTTGGACTCAGGGGACCCTAAAACGTGTATTTCCGTTGAAAACTGGAATTCGAAAATTTTCACGATCGCATTACTTTCCCTTACTATATATAGTAAGTGAAAGTAAAAAGGATTAGTTAAGGTTCTTTTATGAATCAGTTTTCAACAGAGATTCCTCATCTTTAAGTTGTATTTTGCTTGCTCAAAATGGAAGAGAACAAAACTCCTTTTCATCATTTAATGATTTTAATTTCCTAAAAGGATATTCCGCTGAACAGAGGGTCAACAAAATTACATGTACATGGCAATGATGCCTTAGGAGAAAGTACTGTCCGTTTTGTTGTTTGATCGGTTAAGAACTGGAAATTTCGGCTTGGAAGGCACAAAGTGCTCGGGTCATCCTTCAACTGTTGATGATGACCAAATTCAAACATTGGTCACGGATAAACCTCACTCTATGACATATATCATGGTATATTATATATATATTATATTTTTATTATATTATATATATTATATGATACATATCATCTCATGGTCAACCATTGATTATTCAATATTACAGTACTATTTCACCTGCCACGTGGAAACAATTATTCTACCAAACCACCCCCTATGCTGAAAGTAGCCGAGTGTGTATAAATTACTCTTTCAACAGTCAAAATAAATAATTATGGGCAGAAAAATCATCAGATTGGAAGGGATGTGACGAGATATATATAACTAAATTTCTTTGTCTATATAAATTAACTTCAATAAAAACCGACAAATATGTTGAAATAAGGAACTCCCTATCCCCAGGATAAAAGAATAGAGTTATTTCAATAGTTTTTCTTTTTTTTACAAATGTCACACATTCAATTATTCCTATCAATGAAGATTTTTACAATTTATTTTACAGAAAATAAATCATATTAGACTTATTTCATCCAGACAATTTGCTTTGCTGACATTATTTTCAGTGATATTTTTATGATAACAAAATTAAACATAAAATATCTTTGTGCATTTTTTATTATTTAAAGAATAATTAGAATTGTCAGCATACATACTACCGTACCCCAATGAAAACATCAGTTAATTATTAAAATTATCAATAAAATCTTACTTCACATTTGTAGCAAGCGATATGAAAGCTCCTGTCGAGAGCCACAACTCTCACAGTTTCATCTTGACCTGGTTCAGGCATAATTGGAAGCTGACACACACAGCAGCGAGGAGCGAATTTTCTAAAATTTAAAATTGACATTAATTCTTAATTTTGAAGATCTCAAATTATTGAAATTATTAAACAATGTATAAAACAACAAAAAAACATTGGCATTAACATGTTGAATAAGAAACTAAGTGCATTAAAAAGGCTTAGTGAATCCTTGGATTCAATGCTTATAACAACAGTTCAGATTGGATATTGTAGAAATCTCCAATTTATATTTCAGTTGACCAATATGCTTAAAACTTCACAAGCCCATTAAGTCTTATAACTTCTCAACAGTTAAAAGTCATTTGTAAAAGGACACTTGATTCTAACTTGAAATATACTGACACAGAACAGATTCTCTGAATGAATGGAGAGCATAGAGAGAGACATGTTAAAGACTGAGGTGTAAGCTTATTCACACACTCCCATTCATTGAGATGAAATAGAAAGTTATGAATATGGTGGAGATATGGAATTTATAACAAACGGATAAATATCTATTTCAACTCATCAACAGAATTGAGGGTAGGAGGAAAAATTGAGAATTGTATTTATGACATAACTAGTTACTCGCCCTTGCAATTTAAATGTGGTGTCATTTATGTTTAAAAAACTTTAGTTTGACAAATTAAGAATTCATCACTTTGGGATTATAAGTTAATCATAACGAATAGAAAAATACTTAGCAAGAAAATATTATGCTTATTATATAACTTCTATTCATTATTATATTTAATCATCGGCAGAAATTAGAAACATAAATTAGTCAAAAATGGGTATAGTTTATTTGTTTGTTATGTTAAACTGTTCCTGTTTTATCCAGTTTATTACTATTTTATATAGCAAAGGAACTTTTCAGAAATACATTTTATAAGTTAATTTAGCTTACATGGGAGTCCCATTTAGTTAACAATGGAGACATATGTTTTATTAAATGATCTAAAAGTAAAAATAATTATTATCAATGTTAGTTTTTAACAAAATTCCATTTATTTTTAACAACTTATGTATGATTGGCTACTTAAATTTTTTTCTAAAACCTCAAGTACTATACAAATGAATATAGCCTGAATGTTCACCATAACCTCCCTCATCACAACATTACAAATAACATAAGTTTATGGGCTTAACAATAACTTTATATTAACTTGTACAATTTCTTTTATTGCATATTAACTTTTCCAAAATCTTGCACTTTCCAAAGGTGTATTATACGTCTATGGTACTACTTATATTTCAGGAATAATTTTTTTTATGAGTTGGTTACAGAAAATTTATTTTTTTTGTTTAAATAAAAGCTAAATTTCAATATATTTCACTTATAAACCTTCAGGAAAGAATGCCCTAAATGATGGTGAAACCCGTACCAAAATCCGTCTTGTAGTTTAGAAGGAGTTAGCAGAAACCAAAACCCTGTTATTTCATATTATATAATATAATATATATATATATTATATATATATATAGAGAGAGAGAGAGAGAGAGAGAGAGTGAGAGAGAGATGAATTCATTTGAGAGCTCAGTCAAAGCCAACAGGTTGATTCAATAAATACAAAATTGTCAACTTCCAAATAATTATTATGTACTAAAAGAGTTATAATTTTATAATGAAAACAAAATATTTTGACAAAATGTAATCAGTAGATGAAACTTACTTATGAAAATCTTCGATACAATGTATTTGATTAGTGGCATCAACAGTAAACGGAATACCATCAAGACTTTTACCACATACGACACAGCAAAAGCACTGAGGATGATAGGGTCGACCAGTAGCTCTCAGAATTCTATCCAAAATTGGCCTCAGGCAAACAGAGCATTTTTCCAAAGTAAGCTACAAAAAATATTACATTAATATCAATTCAAAAACATCAAGAGAAAAATAATATTTTATTATGATAGATAATCCTTAATATTTTAACAGAAGAATTATCTTAAAAATTAAATAATCCAAAGTAGTGAGCTGGTGCATAATGCATATAATTCTCCAATATTCAAATTTAAACAATTCAATATTTAACTTTATGTATCATTAATCCACCAAGAGTCATCCTTATAAGACCCAAAGCAATTATTAATTTATGATATAGAATTTGAAGAAATCCTTTGATATTTTTCATGCTTAATGAGTTCTATGTTCAGGAAAAATTAGGTGTTGATTAGAAGTCCAATTATTAAAAATTGATACTCCTTTATTCAAAAGTCAGGATGACAAATTTATTTTTGTTCAATATTTGGATTCTACATATCCCAAAACGTGAATCTTTAAAAATAACTGAACCATGGATGTAAAACATATTTAATCAGGCACCATTTTGAAAACAAATGGCTAATAGTAATGTTTATCCAGGATTATCATCAGAGGTGTCTTGAGACAATCTGGCAATATTTGAAAACAAATAACAGCTTAGTAGATATAAAGAAAAGCAGCGGATGGTGGACAGATGCATTTATTTATTTGATATATTGATTCTATGATCATGGAACATGACAACTATAATTTGAGGTTATTTTTTGTTAAGTAAAAATAATAAAATAAAACAGAGCTTGCAATCAAAGAAGAAAAAACAATGCATAATTTATATCTATTTTAGATCATAAGTTAAAAGAATACCAAATCCAAAGATGAAATTGATTATCAGCACCCTAAATTAAACTTTCTATTCATTAATAGGGGTTTAAATGGAACAAAACTAGTCTGCACTCCGTTAAGGACTTGCTTGGTACTAAGTGGTTACATGTAATCCACATTATTCTGAGTGTTGAAAAGATAGTTGAGAGAAATAACATGAATGCATTAAAAACCAATCCTAACTTTTAATATAAATTAACCTTACCAAATAACCAGCCTCGCAATAAGGCTTTCCTTCCAATGTGTAAAAAGGTTTGCCACGAAGTTGAACCGCACAATGACAACAAGTGAAACATTCAATGTGATACACCTGATCCATCGCTGTGCATCCGTTGTCCTCCCCTACGACCTTTTCTCCACATTTAACACAATCCCCTGAAAGAAAAAAGAAAAAAAAATTATTATTTACTGTACTCAATCTAGAAATAATAACATTATACAATCATCTACTGAATGAAATCAATAGAATCAAGATTTATAAGAAACTAAAAATTACTTACAAAGGAACTAAAGGAAAAGGGAAGAAAAAATCTGATGCACGCAACACACGACTTTCACTTACCTCCGTAGATTAAAATCTATTTAAGAATTTTTAAATACAGTAAGAGATGAAAACAAATTTATAAAGAATTAAAACATTGAGTTTCAATAGAAACATGTGTTTTGTTAAATAACCTATAACATAATTATCTACGATAATCAGTTAGTTTTATCAGCTTTTCATCTCTCTCCGTCAACTACTACAATTTTCTGTATAAAATAGTATTTTTTCTAAAATCTTCAGCTTTCCAATGGTATATTATACATCTATATTACTGTTCTAATGTTTGAAAACAAAAAATTGCATAAAAAAAAAATATTTTTGCTCTTTTCTCCTAAAGTTGGATATCAAATTCATTCAACTTCAGAATAAAACAAGATTTTAGACAGAAATTTACAACATATGCCATACTATATGGCTATTACAATTATATTAAAACCACTTTCAAGATAATGAATCTTTTTTTTTTTAATGCTTACTATTGACAAAACATAATGATATTTTGCAATAAATATGCTAGTTATTAATACATTAATAAGGTAAATTAAACAAAGAAAGCAAACAAATAAATGAAAACGATTTTTAAAAATGTTACCAATGAATATGGTGCTTATCAAGCCGAATGCTTCAATTATACCTCAATAAAGAGACATATAAGTATGGACTGTCTTTGTGTAATTTACCTCACTTAAATATTATTGTACTTAGAAATATTACAAATCTGGTCGATATTAAAGTCCATTAAAATTTAAATTTATTCAGCGACTGTAATCAAAATCGTTAGAGTCAATTTGGGAGAAAAATCTGTTCTTATATCTTGGGCATATAGTTGTCTTATATATAAAATTTCAGTTTCATATGACTTTACTTTTTCATGCTAGATTAAACCACACACAGACCTTTGCATATGGCATGTTTATTTGAACTCAGAGGACTGTAAAACGTGTTTTCTGTTGAAAACTGGAATTTGAAAATTTTTCACAATCACAATACTTTCCCTTACTATATATTTCATATACAGGTAAGTGAAAATAAAAATAAATTTAATATGGAGCGAATATCCAAAATGTTAAAAGAAAAAAAATTTCACACATAAACTTAAAACTTACCATATATGTAACCATCAGCAGTCGGAGAGTCCATGGAATGTACTAAAAGATCCGTAAGTGCATCAACTTCTGCTTCATGGGGGGCCTTATATGGTGCGTATATGGAATAATTAGAACGAGATGATGGTGGTCTTGGGGCTATAGGCTCATAGATAGAATCGTAAGCAGAAGATCCCTAGGGAGGGAAAAAAAAGAAGTAAATATTCAACTAGATTTAATATAAGGTGATCAGTCAAAGGTCCATCATATTTGTAGAAATAATTAGGCCTGGTCTCAAAACACATTTGAGTATTAGAAGCACTGATTGGATAGGTTATTTACTCATCAAAAACCGAATATCCTATTCTGGGAGCCAGATATTTCAAAATAGGTTAATACTGGGTAGTCCTTTTTTTTTTTTTTTTTTTTTTATAACAATAATGATGAAATAAAATTTAAAAAATTATCTTTATTCTAAGAGCGAATCCTCTTAGAACAAAAACAATGAATAGTAATACTTTCGATAATTTATATAGATTCGCCTACATACATTTTTACAGTGAGAGAAGAGGTAGGTGAAAATTCGTAAGAGCGAGAGTTCACAAAAGTAATGAGAGAGGGGAAGTCACAAAAAAAAATTTTTTAAGTAATTAGGATAATAACATAAAATATTACTTTTTAAATAATCCTTTAATATCATTTAATATTATTGTTTAAAAAAGCAAACAATAAAATTATATCAAAACAAACAAGTGTAACATACAAACCATTAAAACATAGTTTTTTAATGTAGAATCAATTTTAAGAAATTAAAAATTATTTATAATAAAAGTTTTGAAAAAAAAATGATGATGTTTTATAGAAAACATGGTAATTGAACATTTATTATAATACATTAAAAGTATGTGAGAGTGTATGATAATTCACTATCACCAAATCTCAAGAATTTTCAACTACCTGTTCTCTCACCATATAACACATCCTTATGGGTACATATACACTTGAATAGTTTAGAAGATTGAGAATAACCACAAGATAGGGATCTAGACCACAAAGATAAATCTTATGAAAGAATTCATGAGATATTTTAATTATATCCACTATTTTAATTATAGTTCCAATTCGTCAGTTAGTTCCCAGTATACCATATAACCGTAAATAAATTTGGAAATGATAAGAGAAGAAACAAGTAGCTCATGGATTTTTAAAGGTAAGGATTCATGGAATCTGTGGAACTGTTTAAGATTAGAAATGAATTTTTAGGATATTTCAGGGACATGATTATTCTAGGAAAGATTTTAGTTAAAGGTGATTCTGAGGTTTTAACAGAGATTAGGAATGAAACATAATATACCTGTGAAGAAGGAGCATAGGTAGCATAGTCAGGATTGCTGTTGGTCGCTCTTCGGAGTTCAGAATAACTAGAACTGACCGGAGAGGGTGGTGGCGGAAAGTCAGCTGGTGGAGGAGGAAAGTCACTGTAATCTACAATTTCCGGCATCGGTGGAATTTCATCTAAAATTCAAGAAAAAAATAAAATATGGACTTACTTTTGAAATTAATTTTTTTTTAAATAATATTCACAACTAATAAATAATATCACAAAAAGAGTAACACATATCAATTTCACAACTATAACTACATTTTGCCGATGATCATAAAAATTAAATAATACATAAAACAAGATAATAATTCAATAAATATCTTTTTTATTACTGAAATATAATGAGTAATCAGCACACAGTCAATGGGTGAACATCTGATTGACGGCCAGATAAATAGATTTGAAAATTACATGAGAACTGATTTTAAGAAAATGGAGAATGAGATGGATCGGATATCGGTCAATATATGATTAAGAAAATAGTGACCGTCACCTGAAATATCTGATCCTTCATTATAATCATACATTAAACTACTTAATATTAGATATTAATTTAAGAAACATAGCTTGACAGAGTTCAATGAAGGAAAGTACATATATTGCTAGATTTGTAGTTTTAGGAGCCAACTTCCAGAATGCTAAACTTTATTGTTATTTATTAATAACTGTATCTCCTAGTAATCTATAACATATCAGTATTGGAGAGGACATTAAATGAGATGAGAATGAAAACTAGAATATCACAAATCAGAATAAAGGGCCTAGCCGGATTAATTCTAATGAATTAAATTAGACAAAAATTGTTGGTGTACCAATCCACAATAATTTTAAAAAAAAATTAAAAATAAAAATTTTGACTCACGTTTTCGAAATAAAAAATTTAAAAAAATGTTTTTTGAAACTCTTTTAAAAAACCATTAACATATATTTTTTTTCGTGAAATTCGGTTGATCCGTTCAGGAGACAATTTTTTTTTTTTTTTTTTCACCATGGCGTACACTTGCAATAAAATTGAAAAAAATATATGTTATGGAGGACCCTCCAATGAAATAAAGTAACGAAAAATTGGAGGTGTACCAAACCATCATAACTAGAAAATATTTTTTGAAACCTATTTGTAAAGTCCATAACATATATTTTTTTCGTGAAAATTGGTTGAGCTGTTCAGGAGAAAACAATTTTTTTTTGTTTTTTCTTCCTCCCTCCATAACTTCCCACCCGTTAGGATTAAGGGGCTAAAAATTTGCGTAAGGTTGTTTCTCATAGGTGTGACTCAATGGTACAAATTTGGTTCTAATACACGCGGGGGCAGATTTCACATGCTTATCCGGCTAGGCCCTTTCTTATTTTTAAGTTTAATGGAGATAACTCATGATCACTCCAAACCTAACAATGGAACAGCAGAAGTATTTGGAATAAAGGTGATTTTAAGGTCCTACTAGTGATCACTTAATTTCACACTTTCATTTTTTTCCCAAGAAATAGTGGTTTATGTTAATATAAACACATGGTTTAAGTTCTCCTGGATAACAGTGGCAATACAACTATTACTAATATTGAATAATAATAAAATTAAATACAAATCAAGAACCCGAGAAATTTCAAAACTATGATCATAAAAATATCTGAATTAGTCAGCATTTAATAAAATTCATGAATATTGTGCACAAGAAATTTAAGAAAATGAAATCATAATTTGATTTAATTGAAATGACAGATACAAAAGAGTATATGTGCTTGAGTGCTCTTTTTACAACAATTGCTTTGATATTCATTTTACAGAGATCATAAATAATGGTAATATTTGATTAAAAACTAAGCTTAATTGTATCGCATATTCAATATATCTAAATAAAACAACTTAGCATCATTTATTAAGGAAAAGGTTCAATTTATCAAGGTTTTCAGTAAATTATCATAATTATCTGGTAAAAAGTTTAATCAGTCAAAAGGGTTAAATTGAGTTGAAAATGATATAAGTGCACATTACCTATATTGGCATAGCTAGGGGCATTCGAATAATTGCTGTTGCTCATAAGATTACTATTAATGTTACTATAAACTGGTGCTTGAGGTTCGGCTTTCCTATATGTACTTGACGGTTTAAACATTTCTGCATTGCTATAAGTGTTATTGACAGTTTCTTCTTTTTTCTGTTGATTGTATCCTAAAAGAAATGAGAAAACAATAAATTATGCATTCATAAAAAAAGAAAAAAAAGAAATATAACTGCTAAAGCTAAAGATTTCTCACCTGAAGGAATGTTGGAATAAATGTTGCCAGTATGCTGATTGACTGGAGACATATATACATTAGGTTTCTTTTCAGGACTTGTAGTATGTAAAGGAGATGTGAAAGAGGGCTCACTAGGGCCATTCAAAGCATAACTTTTTGGTACCTGAATAAAATATAAAGGCAATGAAAACATAACTGATAGGGAACTAAAGGATGATAAAACTGTAAGAAAACCTCACTTACCTGAGGTTGAGGTTTTTTAGGTTTAGGTGGAACAGCAGGCCCAACTTTCTTAGGGCTTTGTTGGCCATCTGAGCTTAATTTTAAAGCTGCCAATTTTTGGTCCAAAAACCCGGACATATTCTGAGTCAATGGATTCGGCTAGTTCAAAAATACCTCGTTCACTCTTAAAACTGGATTCATAAAACTTAATAACTATTTAACAAACATATATTAATAACAATATTAACAAGAATTTTCAGTCAATGTAGTTTTATAACCATACGTGATCTGTGAGCAACAACCTATCTGACATCATAATCCCACCCCCACCTAATAATGACTAATCAGCAGAATATTTTTCCGTAGAAATCGACATCATGTCTCACCTTTCTGAAACTGATTTTTATTTACAAGGTTGTGATAAGAAATGAAATGAGTCTATTTATATAATTTAATAATAAAAATATTAAATATTAGAAAAAAATTAAGAACAATCACAACAGAGACATGCAGCCCTGGAAAATTGGGAAATGACTTCCATCAGCTGATCGTAAGCTTTGGTTGTGTTTTTGAATTTTTGACTGAATTAGATCGTAATTAGTGACTTATGGCGATGAAAGGAATTGTCAAACCTAATCAGGCTTATGTAGGTAACATCGACCACAAAGATATCAAATACGGGCAGGTATGTTTCCACCTTAATCAGCTTAACTCGTCAACGTCGATAATTATTGTTTGCTCAAGATAAAAATCAAGCAATAAAATTAAACATCCTGATAACAAAATTCCATCAGTTAATTTCTAACATTTGACCTTTTGTTATTAGATTATCGGTAAAGGCTCCTTTGGTGTTGTTCACAAAGCTTTTTGGAAAGACATCAATGTTGCAGTTAAAAGAATTGAAACAGAAGCAGAAAAGAAAGCTTTTACTATCGAAATTAAACATCTCCTGCGGGTAAATCATGAAAATATTATTAAATTATATGGAGTTCCTGCCCAAGAACCTGTCTGTATAGTAATGGAATATGCTGAAGGTGGTTCTTTGTATAATGGTAGGTGTTGATCGCTATATCTTGTTATTCCATTTTCAAATTGTCCTATTTATCTTTTTACCCTATTTCTTGCTTATGAGATGGTGAGATTTTTGTTATGGTTCCTAATTTTTTATTTATTTATTTAATTTCAGTTTTACATTCCCAAACTAAAATTATTTACACGGCTGGTCATGCTATGAACTGGGCATTGCAGTGTGCGAGAGGAGTAGCTTACCTACATGGAATGAATCCTCCAATTATTCATCGGTAAATCAACTTAAGCTGTTAAAAAAATTTACTAATTTTGAATTTCAATAGTTTTACTACTACTAGTCTGGTTATGTAAGGATCAAAGCAAAATTGTTTGATCATGGGCTTCTGTCAAGATTTTACTTATTTATAGGAAGGAAGTTCAGAAGGGTGTTATTTCATCTGATAATTCTACAAAACATCTTTAATTTTTTTTAGATATAATTCTAGTATGTATGCCTTCAAGAGCTATATTTATATATCATTATTTAAAATTATTCCATATGTAAATATGATATTAGTAGAAAATATTTTAAATCAAAAGAAATCAAAGTAAATCTCAAGTTTGAGTCTTGTATGATAAAAAGTATGATTAAGATACTTTTGACTAATGCTAATTTAAATTTCTGCTGAAGCGGAAGTTTTGTCAAATGAAGGATATCCTGTTAATTCTAATTGCATTGGATAAATTGTTTGCCTAAGACTTGCTTATAAAACTCTGATTTATCAATCTTTAAAATGCTTGAATTCAGCAAAATGTTTGTAATTTATTTAAACTTGAAAGGCTAGAGGCAATTGATTTGTAATAACAAATGTATTTCGTACTTAGTTTCATGAAGCTTCTTTGTTAATATTACTTTCTTTATGATGAAATCTTATTAATAAAATGAAGTTTTTTTTTTATTTTGTCCTAACATCCAATCGTCAACAATATTAATTAATGAATGTAACAAATAATATGTAAGATATATAATGAATTCTAATAATTTAATAAAATTTTGTCTGCTGCCATTTTTTTTCTATTTTTTTTATTCAGTAATTGAAAAAGTACATTAGTTTTATTTTTGATAGACATTTTTAATGATGTTTTGATTTGGTAGCTTAGTTAGGCGGTTGTCGTGACTCTAAACATAACTGTGAATTGGATGTATTATGTATATTTATTATACGTATTAAGTAATACTATTTTATTATTATTTGTTTTGTTTTTAAGAGACTTGAAACCTCCTAATTTACTTCTGTTCGATAAGGGGACAATTCTTAAGATTTGTGATTTCGGCACAGCTTGCTATAAAAAGACTTATATGACAAATAACAAAGGAAGTGCTGCCTGGATGGCCCCTGAAGTTTTTGAAGGTATGTATGTTTTGTAATTTCAAAAGTGTGATTTCATGACATTATATTATTCATCTTATAATATTTATAATTACTAAGCCATTCTTCCTAAAAATAGTTTCATTTTTATAATTAACAAATGAAATAGACATTTTTCTACCATTGCTATTTTATCAATTATTGAAATAATCCAAAATATACATAGCTCTATGAAAGACCAGTCTCTAAATAAAACACCTAGTTATACAAACAAGAACATTTTTAAAATTGGCACTTTATCAACAATTTTGAAGATAGTTAGGCAATCAATTAATATTTAAATAGATTCTCAGGAAATATTAATTTTTAAAAAATTGTGAGTTGAAAAAAATATTTTCGTTATTCAAAATTTTGTTCTTATTTCAGATAAAGTATTTGGTTCTTGAATTACCGATTAATCAATGACCTATCAAATATAATTTTATTGATTAATAAAAATATGCTCAAATCGAAAATTAATATTGTGATATATAAATCTTTTTTACAATTTATAACTACCAGGAACAATATTTTGTTTATTTACTTAAAAACAGAGCAAAAAAAAAGAAAAAAAAAAATTTCTTGTTACTTGTTAAATTTAATTATTTAAAATCTAGTGTTCATTTCGAGACAATCACCTTGACATTGGCTTTTTTCCAATGATGCTTATTACTGAATATTATAGTACTCAATTTGTAGCAAATTCGAATCAATATTAATTACAACTTTCTGTTACTAATGTTGCGCCAACATTGGTGTGGTTTAAAAGGTTTGTTTTTATCAACTCATATAATTAAACTTATATACTTCATTATTTAATCTCTGTTTTATTGGGTCAAGTTGATCTTGCCTGAGTTGAGGGTTTTTTTTTCTATGTAAGAAGTCAACATTACTGTTACATCTGTCTACTCCAGTTGTTTTGTTTTTTTCTCTAAATACATTTATTATGAGTATTTGTTTTGTAAACATGTATTTAAGTACTTCTAATATCTGGAATCGGTTCATGATCTTATTTGACCAACTTTATAGATTTCAATTAAATTAGTGAAAGTTTTATTCTACTTGTTTGGTTTCTTTCGTGTGGTATTAAAGCAAGACGGACCGCTCTTTAACTTTAAAAATTAGAAGGTAGTATAATTTCTTTAGCAAAATAATTTAAATGATAAACCAAGGCATTTCTTCAAGTTATTAAAACCAAAAGTGGAAGATTCATAAGTTTCACTCCAGTATGACATGCAAATTTTTTTTATAATTTTGTTTATAAAGATTTAAAAATCTTAAAAAAAAGACTTAATGTACCATGTGTATCTGATTACTGCCGGAGCTCTACAACATTCTTAGGCAAGCACATTCCTTTTATACACATTCCTTTTTACTCAACTAATTGATAATACTAGCCAATAAAATAAGCTTGTTATTTTTGTACTAAAAGGTGATTTTATATTTGTATATTCAAAATTACAATATCTAAAACAAAAAATTAAAGTTATTTAACTTTATGCAATGTGAACAAACAAATTTACATTAGAATTGTTTATAAAACAAAATCAACATTTAAAATGCTTATATTGTCAGGGACATTGTTTATATACTTTCTACTAAAAGGTTCGTTTTTGCTTGTGCTTTTGATCTGAAACATTCCTCACTAATGTCCAGCAACAAATGTATTTTACATGGGCATGTCAGTTGACTGCTTTGCTAAGTATTTTTGTATTGGAAGTTTACAAATGGCATTAATATCAGTGATTGTCACTTCCATAGGTTTATATTTTAATAGATTTAATTGCGATTATTGTGTTGCAATAGCTTAAAAACATTTATTTATTTTAAACTATAATTTCAGGATCTAAATATGCAGAGAAATGTGATGTCTACAGTTGGGGAATAATATTATGGGAGATATTGAGTAGAGAGAGGCCGTATACCAATTTATCTGGAACTGTCTATACGATTATGTGGTACGTTCATCTTGGCCATCGTCCTCCTCTTTTAATCAACTGTCCGCCACCAATTGAAAGTCTTTATACTAGGTAATTTAAATTAATTGTTATTCTATAATTTACTTTTGATTCTATAAATAATTTAAATGTAAATATTTTAAGAAGACAACATGCCATTGAAAAAAAGTTTTGAACTCAGAATTTTAATAATTTAAAATTAAGCACTAAAACAATAATTAAAAATAACATAATATTTATGATAAATATACCACATATTTATAAATATACCCATGGTATACCCCAGAGAAACTTATGGAAAAGAAAGAGGTAATACTTTACTGGGATAAACAAATTATCACAGACCACCGAGTGCTGCATAATCCTGCTGATATTTTGTTTTATAAAATCAACCAAATGGCCAGAATCATTGTTGTAGCCGTCCCAAGTGACTCTAACCTGTTGAACACTAGAGCCAAAAAAATAGATAATACCAAGAACTTTCAATAGATCTCTATCTTCACAATCACTTTACCTCCTGGAAAAAGTAATGACTCCAATAGTTCTCTATTCTAATAGTCTAATAAAAAGCACTAAGGAGAGCACAGAAGAGCTTGGCCTAGACCTAAAGAATCTAAAATTAGCGCAAAAAGCAGTTCTGCTGGATAACTGCAGAATTGTCAGGAAATTTTTGAATAAGTAAAAACATCTACTTTTTAGACATCTATAACAAAAAATTGCATTAAAAAAATATGTTTTCTATTTTTCTTCTTTAGTTTGGTATCGAATTCATTCAATTTATATATTTATTTGTTTTTCATCAGTTGTAACAAGATAATATAGTTATTTTTATAGAATCCACAAAATTAAAAGTACTTTAGAGAAAGAAAATTTAAAATATCGGCATTTAAGCCCTGTCAAACCATTTTTATCCGAATGAAACCTACATGATATTAAAGCCCATTAAATTTTACATCCATATAGCGAGTTTCATCAAAATATTCGGAACCGTTTTCGAGAAAAAAAAAAGGTGCAAAATGCATGGTATAAAGTGGATCTTCTGGTAAGCTCATATTAATGAAAAATGTTTTGTAACGTCTCGGGCACATATTTGTCTTAAATATGAAATTTCAGTTTCTTAGGACTTACCGTTTCCGCCTGGGAGTTACCACACACACACACACACAGACCTTTTTGCGGGTCTACCCTTACTATATATAGTAAGTGAAAGTAAAACAAAAATTCTTAGGAATTGTATAAAAGAGAAGACCTATTTTTATTTTACTTGTTGTAAATTGATGTACTTTAAAACTAATAATTTAAGAAATAATTATATTAATTCCTACTAAATTATTGTTGATTATTTTTTAAACGAGCCATTATAATTGACAAAGAAAACATAATCTCAACTCCCTCTTTGAGAGTTAAGTTAATGTTGATTTTTTTTTTTAAATTATGCCATCCCATTTCGACTTCCGCCATAAGATCTGGCAGCCCAGTACCACTCCGATCTGGATGGGGTTTCACCTCTTATTTTTTGTAATCAGGGACATACTTCTAGATGCGCTGCATGCACTATTTGCATGACAAAGGCAGCAAAGTGGAGACTCTACCACTCTAAGAGTGAAGGTTTTATTAATCTCTTATTTTGATTCAGTGAATCCTGAAACGTGAGTTAGAACTGCTAAAGATCAATATCAATTATCATATTTCCTCTTTTGTTAAAAATGGTAGAATCTTTAAGTATTTGAGTTTTATTAACAAAATTTAAACTAAATCTTGCTGCTTTCCTGTTAAGGTGTTGGGATAAGAATCCAGAAGTTCGCCCATCAATGAAGGAAGTGGTTACAATAATGGAAGACCTTTTGCCATTTTTTAGCGGATATGACACTCCCTTGGATACAGACTATGATTCAACCTGTAAGTATTGTTTAGTTGATATTAATTTTCTTTAACATTAACATTAAATATAACATTCTTGTTATATTATTAATGAGTTTAGTAACTTAGTTTTAGTTTCCTTTTGTTTCTTTTCTGATCTTACATTTATCGATTCTAGATTCTATCTCTATCTCTGCTTAGATATTGACTAATGATTCTGCCTGACAAGTTCACAACTTAGAAAGTTAACTTGCTCAACTAAGTTCAATTTGTCAAACAGGAAAAAAATTAGAGCACAGATTTATGATAAATAATTGTCTTTTTGTTGTTTCTTCTATGGTCATTTATATTATAGTTTCGAACTTGATTGTGATATGGCTATTACGAGTTAACTCTCGGTACCGGAGGGGACTTTTATCTCGGCATTAATCCCCCTGCCCTCATCCTCTGGTCCGAGAAACCCCCGTATAGCCTTCAAAAGCGAGGTAAGGGTGGAAAAAAAAAAAATGTGATATGGTGTTAGCTAGAAACTTAAAAATAAACCTAACATTAAAAAATAAGATTGAATTCTGGCTACTCAGTCTTATATGTTATTCAAAGTATGGCCCATTGGAAGTTACACATTTTTCTCGCCTCTCTGAAAATTTTTGGATGCCCTTCCAGCAAAACCGTACCTTCTTTGAAATGGTCTAAGCGTCTAGCTATTTTTTGAAAATTTTGCTAACTACGAGTAGGACAGATTATCCCGCCAAATGCAGAAACATCTGGTAGCCCATCTCTTCTCTTTACGATGAATGCATAGTTTAAAGTTGATCATGTGTTGGTTGTAACAAATGGTATCAAGTGTTTCAGAAGCTCATATACAGCATACCCTTCTAACCCCACCTAATGCACAGCATTGTGTCCTTTTCAAAGCAATGCCATCTTACTATAAAGGTTAATAATTGTTCTCAGTCAACCCATAATATCTGAACTTTAGGTTCTTGAAATATATCCATTGTTTGTCTTCAGTCATGATTCAATGTAAAAAAGTTAATAAAACTTAGCTCACCAATTTTGATTTACTATCGTTCAACTGATGTGGTGGCCATTTTCCTGTTTTCTGTGTTCCTCCTCACTTCTTTGAAGACTGAATCTCCTCCACATCTTCTTCAGCCTGCTGACTTGACACTGGGCTTGAGTGTTCTACTAGAGAGCTTCCCAGGCAATGCCTTTGACAATAGAGAATAAGGTGTGCCTGATTCACTTCCATTTTTTACTCTGTCTTCTTTCATATTTCTCTGCTTGGTCCTGCTTTGTAGCTCCTCATGAAAAAGAGCCAGTGTATTCCCATCTGTTGCAGAGGTGATAGGTCAGGTCACCTTCCACATCTCTTGTGCCAGAGGACTACATACTTATTTCCTTGGCATGCTACAGGGTGCGGAGCTGTGAGAATGCACTCTTAGCTTTTCTGATTCAATTTTCTATATTGATGTCTTGTCAGCTCCTTCATCTTTCGTCAATACATTAAAAGTCTCTATTTCTTCTTGAATTGTGAATCTTCTTCATCCTCCTCATTTCTTGTATATAATCTGATTGTTTTTGTATTGGAGACATTTATTGCCAATCCATTTCTTTCTTCTCCCTGATATAGCAAGGAGAGAATCTCAAATGTGTCTCACCAATTTATATGAATTCCTTTAAAAGTAAAACTGGACATTAATCCATTAGACTCTGCAAAATATTATGGGTCAACGCTCACCAGGAGTAGCATAAAAAAATCAGAAAGTTTGTTTGCAAAAAGCACATTTTATTTAATATCTCGGGTTCTAGTAAAGGTAGAATAATAAGTTTAGTGTAAAAATTATCCTATTTTAAAGCAGAATAATTTAAAAAATAAGCCATTAAATTAAATTATTTAAGTTTTATGCTTGGTGATAACCCTAAAAATATAAATAATCTCACCAAAACAGTATTACTTTCACTTACCTTTTTATGAAATATATAGTAAGGAAAAGTATTGCGATAGTGAAAATTTTCTAATTCCAGTTTTCAATGGAAATACAAGTTTTGGGGTTTGGGGTCTCCTGAGTCTGAATAACAAAGTCCCACAAAAATTATCTGTGCGTGCGTGCGTAGGTATTGTCTATCACGGAAACAATAAGTAGTATAAAACTGAAATTTCATTCTTTTAGGGCGTCTATGCCTCAGATGTTACTGAACTAAACTTTTCCTTCAAAGTCTCCCAAGCAGAAGAGCTACTTTATACCATGCATTATGCACCTTTTTATGATTTTCTCCAACGATTTTGATTAAACTTGCTAGATCGATATAAAATTGAATAGGCTTTAATTTCATGTAGGTTTCAATACTGATCAATATAGTCTGACCGAGCTTAAATGCCGATATTTTAAATTTTCTTTCTCGTAATAAAAGTACCTTTAATTTTGTAGATTTTATAAAATTTATCATATCATCTAATTATCATTGCTAAAAAATAGCTAAATATGCAAGTTGAACGGATTTGATGCCTATTAAAGGAGAAAAGAGCAAACATATATTTGTACATACTGTGTATTTTGATTAATAAAATGCTATATAAAAAAAGAGAGAATTATTACATGGAGTACCAATAGATGTAGAAATTAGACGAATGTATTTTAGAGTTTTAAGTTTTCACTTCTACCGGCAGTCCCTGTAACTCCCAGACATTTTTTATTTTATTATAACACCACATTACTATTATATCTCTTGAAAAAAATTAAGAATTATTAATGGCCACTCCTGGTATATAATAGGGCATACATTTATGTTATAAATTAATTTATGCCAATTTAACAGCAATTTTATTATAAACCACATTATAATATTAGTATACCTTTAAATGGGATGAATTTTTTAGCTTACTTTTTCTATTTTTGGCAGGCAGTGAAGAAGAGATTGCAGATACTAATGATTATTTTGAAGAAGAATATATTGAAAGTTTGCGTAAGTGAAGACATTTTAAATGCTCTGCTTATTTTATCTGTTTGCTATTTAAATAACCCTTATCTTTAAAACTGTTTACAGATGCCAAGCCAAACGGTCATGACTCCGGGCCAGTACCCTGCGATCCTAGATTAAGTCAACCTCTTAGTGTTATTGTAGATGGTAACGATACAGTTTGTGATGTAAGTTAAAAATATTCTTTATTTCTTAGTTTAAAACTATCTAATCTTATGTTTTTTATCTCTTGAATGTGTTTAAATTATATGTTTATTTATTTAACGTCTCTTTATGCTGCTGTGGCTAATCGGAACGATGCTACAGCGGGAGTCCTAAATTTTGCCAATCCAGATTATACTCCTCTATGCTGACGATATTCAGATTTATATTTCCTTTACCCCAAACGACTTTCCTGATGCTATCTCTAAACTTCAGGAGGACATAAACAATGTAAGTGCTTGGTCAAACAGCAACAAACTCCTGCTAAGCTCTGAAAAAACAAAAGCCATCCTGATAGCATCACCTACTCTCCTTAAATCCATTCCCAGCTCCCCCAACCTTTTCCTAAACAATGCCCTTATCTCTTTTCATTCATCTGTCAAGAACTTAGGTATTACTCTTGATCAAACTCTCTCTTGGAAACCGCATATCTCCCAAATATCCCGCCGAACCATAGTAACCCTAAAGCAATTCCGTCGACTCCTTCACCTCCTACCATTCAATATTCGTAAACTCCTTGTTTCTTCCCTTGTCTTTCCCCACTTTGACTACGGTTGTGAGGTGTACAGCGGACTTTCAGGTGAGCTCGAAGCAAAACTCAAGCGTATTATGAACTGTGCAATACGGTTTGTATTCGGGATCACCAGAGACACACTATATAACCCAGTATTACGCAGAGTTTAGGTGGCTTTACCCTCATTACAGATGCCAGTATTTCCTAGCTTCCTTCCTCTACCAGGTTATCAGAACTCATCGTCCCAGCTATATCTTCCAATCCCTTCAATTTAAATCATCAATTCAGTCCATTTCTAGCCAAATCAACCTCTCTTTAGAATTCTATCCCTCCTGAGATCCGTCATGTGAGAACTGCTTCCTCCTTCAAATCGCTCCTTTTCAATCACCTTCTCCTTACCCAGTCAAACAGACAATAACTTTAAACTGTAGATGCTATAAATACCAATTATTATTATCATTTTATTTTATTTATTTATTTTTATTTTTTTGTTTATATTACTCAAATTATCACTGATGAATTAGCTATTTCTGTTTTTTTAATCCTGAAAGTCTGACTTGTAAAGATGTACATATATTACTACCGTAATTATTTTTTTAGTTTAGTAATTTGTTATTCTAAGCCATGACCACACTGTTCCGGTCATCAATTATGTATGTTATTTTATTCTTAAGGGACTTTAGTCCCAGGATAATAAAGAAGTTTTTTCATTTCAGATTTAATTAGGATAGGGATCTTTAATGAGTACCTGACATAGCATAGGCTCGGAACCACCTTTTAATGTCCCCTCTTAAGAACGGCATAACTAATGATTTTTTACTCCCGTTTAAATTATAAGGTGCACAAAATAAAGTTAATTATCCATATAAAACTTCCATTCATTAGGTATTAGAATTATAAAAAACAAAAGATTAATTAGTAAATAAATCTGATATTAATTATAATAGAGATAATTTATGATAAATTTGTAGTTTAATAATATATTAGCATTCATTAAATAGTATCTTGCACCAATTTGCGTCTTATTTTTCTAAATTAATTCTATGGTTAAACTAATGATTTATTATTCCAGTTGTTGGAAAGAGGGCTGAAAGCTAAATTGCTTGCAGCCTCAACCTGTTCATTTATATGAGCCTATGTACTTTCTTTACATTTGTTTAATTTTTTTAAGGATAAAAAATAAATAAATAACAACAGTTGCTCACATTAAATAGAATTATTTATTAGATTAAAAAAAAAAGCATAAATAAAATTGAAATACTTTGAATACAACTTATTATTTGGGCAAACCCTGAGTTTCGCATTCTTGCCATTCACTAACTGCGATTCCCCTCCACAGACATCAAATTGTGGCTGCGACTCACCTGTACTGATATCAAATAGTGACTTAACAGTATCAACAGGCCAATGGACACTAACTATCTGATGGTCTATTTACAATAAACCGAAACATTTTAAACTTCTAGAAAAATAAACAAAATTAGTGAACTCTACAAATGAGACTATTCAATTCTTAACACCAGTTTTTCTATCATTTAATATTTATTGTTATCCTATCTAGTAGTTACAATTAAGAATTTATTTTACTATTATTACTTATTCATTTTCAGGATTTGTATGCTTGTGATGAAAATAAGACTGATGAAACAGATAATAAGAAAGTTGAAAGGCCTGCTTCACATCCAGTTACTCCTCTGGGGCGACCTCCAGTTATACCCCGCCCTAAAACAACAGGTATGATTGATTTATATATAATAATAATAGGCTTAGCGAACCCGAAGGTTCGATGCCGATACCACCAAATTCCGCCTATACAGACTCGTCCAATGTTCACCATTCAAGCCCAAGCCCCCGAGATCAGCCTTAACGCAATCCTCCCATCTCCGCTTCGGCCTACCTTTCGGACGCCTGCCAGTCGAATCAGCAAATACCAACTTTCTCGGAATCCGCTCGTCATCGAGCCCAACAACTTTACTCGCCCATTTGAGTCTTGCAATCAGCTCAATTATATTCACAGGATGCAAGTTCCGCAATTCCGCGTTGTGCAACCTTCTAAACTCCCCAGTGGCCTCATCTCTCTTTGGACCAAATATTTTACGCAATACCTTATTTTCGAAAACCTTAAGCCGTTGTTCATCCTTCAAAGTAAGCGGCCACTTTTCACATCCGTAAAAAACCGTTGGAAGAATAATAGTTTTATAAATTCTAATCTTTAAGTTTTTAGATAGAAGCCGCGAACTAAGTAACTTAGCAACTGAATAATAACACGCATTTCCCACCTTTAACCGGGACTTTATTTCTTCCTGGATTTCATTTTTTCTAGTTATAATTGAACCTAAATACTTGAATTTCTCTACGTGTTCAAAAGTATGACCTGATACATCAATATCACCAAGATCGACACCGTTTCTGCTACTAATTATATACTTCGTCTTATCGGTATTTAATTCGAGTCCTATTTCTTTACCCGTTTTTATTAACACACTTGTATTTAGTTGTATGGTTTCCGTGTCTTCACCTAGCAGTACCAGATCATCAGCATACCCCAAAACCGGAATCTTGTCACCCATATTTAAGCCTTTCTCGGTACACATCACCTTTTCTATGACATATTCTAAAGCTATATTAAATAACACAGGTGAAAGGGAGTCACCCTGTTTCAAACCCGATCGCACCTCAAATCTCTCGGAGTAATTATGACCGATTCTAACTTTATGGAATGTTTCCGACAAACACATCTCTACTAGGTTTACTAACTTTCTAGGTATTCTCTGTTCAATCATGATATTATATAGCTTCTGACGGTCTATTGAATCATAAGCCTTTTTAAAATCGATATAAAGTTGATGGACTACACCGTTGTATTCCAATTTTTTCTCTAATATTTGACGTAAGGAAAATATTTGGTCAATAGTCGAGCGATTCCGCCTAAAACCACATTGGTAATCTCCGATAATTTCCTCAGCGTATTCCGTGATTCGATTATTAAAATTGACGAGAATATTTTATAGCATACTGGGAGGAGAGAGATCCCACGATAGTTGTTACAATCCGACCTCGGTCCTTTTTTGTGAATCGGAATAAGTATTGATTCTTTCCATTCTTCTGGCATTTTTTCAGTTTCTCAGATCTTTTTAACTAAAAAATGTATTTTGGAAACGCCCGCTTCTCCACACGCCTTGATTAATTCACTCGTGATATTATCATTTCCTGCAGCCTTATAACGTTTTAATTTTCCTATCGCCATTTCGACTTCCTCTTTACTCGGTGCGTCTATCCATGGTTCAGCGCTCTGATATTCAGAGAGAGGAGATTGATTATTATTTTCCGTATTTAAGATGCCGTCAAAGTGTTGTTTAAATTTATTTAATATCTCAGAAGGATCCGCAATTATATTGTTATTTGCATCTTTAACCGCATTCAATAGAGGTTCAAATCTTTTACGCGATTGGTTTATACCTTTGTACATCTCTCTTACGTTATTTTCGTTTCTGTGTTTTTCTATTTCTATTATTTTGCCTTTAAGATACTCTCTTTTCTTATTTTTTAAGAGTTTTGAAGTTTCATTCTTTACTAACCGAAAATAAGCCACATTATTATCGCTTGGATTATTTAAGGAATTCAGTTTAGCGGTTTTTCTTTTTTCGCACATATTTTGACAATCCCTGTCGAACCAAGGTTTGTTCTTTTTATTTTCGATTTTTCCAAGACATAAATTACCGACCTCTTTAATATTATCCCTGATCCCTTCCCATAATTTGTTTACATCTTCGTGTTCCTCGTCTGAAGATTCCAAAGCTTCGAACCGATTTTTTACTTCTATCGCGAACTGTTTTCTAATTTCGAGGTTGTTCAATTTAACTAAATCAAAATTCTCGGGACGAATATAGTTCGGTGTTCTCTTTTTTGTATTTAGTTTTTGTCGAAGTTTCGCGATAACTAATTCATGATCAGAACCGCATTCTGCACCCCGATACGATCTCAAGTTAATTATACTACTTTGCCATCTGTTTTGTATTAAAACATGATCGATTTGATTCTGTGTTTGTCCATCCGGCGATGTCCACGTATACTTATGAATATTCTTATGTTTAAATGTAGTACTTTTGATTACTAGGTTTTTCGAAATGGCCAAGTTTATTAGTCGGGTCCCATTATCATTACTATATTTGTGCAAACTTTCTTTACCGATTGTAGGACGATATACTTCTTTCCTTCCAACCTTTGCGTTCGCGTCGCCTAGTATTATCTTAATGTAATTTCGCGGTAATTTATCGTAAACCGACTCTAGTTTATCATAAAATTCGCATTTTACTTCATCATCACTGTCTTCGGTGGGAGAATGAATGTTTATAAACACGATTTTAAACCAACACCCTTGAAATATAGCAACCTATATTCTTTCACTAAAGAACTGTACGTTCCGTAATGCGGAAAGAAATCTATTCCTAATTAGAAACCCGGTACCTAGACAATAATTAACGCTCCCCCTGTATCAAATAGTACACTTTCCTTCTGTTAACGAACCCTCCCCTGGCCAGCGAACCTCTTGTAATGCAACAATATCTAAATGGTACCCCTTAACTTCATTCGCGACCGACTTTAACCCACCTGCCGTATTTAAACTTCTAACGTTCCACGTCCCTATTGTTAGATCTCTAATTTTCATCTTGCGCCATGATTCCCCTGAAGCAGTCCCCACCCGGAGACCCGAACGGGGGACTAGTTTACCTCCGGATAATGAGCGTTTTACCTCAGAGGAATCCATGACTTTTGGTGATATTTTGTGAACTAAAATAAGTGAGTAGGGCGTTCGAACCTACGTCACACCCTCCAGCAAGCCTTGGGGGCCGCTCTCATTGTTGGTCAGCGAGTCCATCGGACTTAGCCGGGAGGAGCTTCCGAGGAAATTCCACCGACCATCCCCACATCCGCCACCCGTGGGACGCTCCCCATTCGCGGTAATGAGATCCGCGCAAGGATTGATTTATATATACTGAATTTTAATAACATACAGTCATTTCCCACTTTGTATAACCGATTGTGACACAATGTCATTTTAATATGATTTTATATCAATTACTATTATAGAAGAGTAATTTAGGATATGATTATATCAATTGGAACATTCTCTTCTAATTTTGTTTATATGTATTTATTTATAAAAACATGTCAATAATAAATCTTATTACGTTTCGAGGTATCCCATGCCTCATCTTCAGATTTTCAATATTATCTAAAATATAATTGAATAAATATTATAACTAATTATATACACATTAAGAACATATTATCTATAAATTAGAAACAATTTATCATTTAAACTATTTACATTCTGTTTAATATTATATATATATATACTTACATTTATTACCATATTGTATCTCAATATAGGTAATTTAATATTATAATTTATTCACATTAAGTTCATATATATACGAATAGTAATTCTATCAAATTTTAACTTTTCACTATCACATATTAATTTTTCTTGTGCAACTATCGTGCATACTAAACTAGTCTTTATCTAATGCCTTTCTTGTTCTAATCAATGTTATCAAATAACCACAAAAATGTTAAAGACTAGATTAAAACAACACATTTCCAATTGCAAAAATATTAAAAATATAAATCTTACAGCTCTATCCAATCATAGTATAACTAACAAACATGAATTTAATTTTGAAAATATACAAATACTTAATACAGAACAAAAAAACAAAAATAGAAAGATACTAGAGTCAATCTATATAACTAAAAACATAATAAATACAGTAAATTACAAAACAGATTAAAAAAAAAATAAGTCAAAATTATGCAGATATAATTAATAAATTGAATTTTTGATTTTGATTGATAAATAAAAATAAAATAAATATAAAAATTATGAGTATGTTGGGTGTATAGGTGTGCATGTGTTTTTGAGTTTTGTATGTATGTATATGTGTGTGTGTATATGTGTGTATGTATGAAATTATATATATATATATATATATATATATATATATATATATATATATGTATATGTATATAGGTGCATATGTTTATGTATTTGATGTATGTATGTATCTGAATTTGTATATATGGGTGTGCATTGTATGTGTGTGTGTATGTATGTATGTATGTGTGGGTATGTATAAGTATGAATGTGTATATATATTTTTAATATCTAACCTAAATAAAAATAATGTTGTAGTTATTTGATAACATTGATTGGAACAAGAAAGGCATTAGATAAAGACTAGTTTAGTATACATGATAGTTGCAAGTGCACAAGAAAAATTAATATGTGATAGTGAAAAGTTAAAATTTGATAGAATTACTATTCATATATATTGGGTTGATACAAAATTAATGCAGGTTTTTAGTAGGTATTGTAAATACGCCATATCTTTACTTAAACCATATATATTTAATCAAAATAATTTCCATCTGAATCAATGCACTTTTGCCAACGTTCAACAAGCTTTCTTATTCCACCAGAAAAAAAAATCCGA
Organism: Piezodorus guildinii; assembly: GCA_023052935.1. Taxonomy (NCBI): domain Eukaryota; kingdom Metazoa; phylum Arthropoda; class Insecta; order Hemiptera; family Pentatomidae; genus Piezodorus; species Piezodorus guildinii. The sequence continues at coordinate 52,348,237 of CM041298.1, forward strand.
ATCCCTGGACTCAATGAAATCACGAAAAGAATTTTCAATGTCGTCCTGGTTTTGAAAATTTTTCTCCCTCAAAAAATTGTCCAGATGCCTGAAAAAGTGGAAGTCTGTAGGAGAGAGGTCAGGTGAATAAGGTGGATGTTGGAGAACTTCGTAGCCCAACTCGTGCAGTCGTCGAAGCGTTGGTTGTGCAACGTGTGGTCTGGCGTTATCGTGGAGCAGGATCGGCCCCTTCCGATTCATCAATGCTGGGCAAAGACGTTGCAATTTTTGAGTTCCGAGTTCCGCTGCCATTTCTCGTGTGGTTTTGGTTGGGTCTTCTTCCACTTTTGACCTCAGCTGGTCGTTGTCCAGAGCAAGATGACGGCCCCGACCTTCCTTGTCTTCGAGGTCGAAATCTCCTCTGCGAAACTTCTGGAACCAACGCTGCACCGTGCACTCATTAATAGCCCCCTGACCCCACACTTCATTAATATTACGAGCCGTTTGCGCAGCGCTGCGCCCTAATTTAAATTCGTAAAAATAAATTTGACGAAAATCGCACTTTGACATTTTCGATTCAAGACCTTTGAACACACTGAACAAAACGATTTTACTAAACAAATTCATGGTGAAAGAGAGGGTATTAGATAAGGTTTATTTTGGTATAATAATGATCAATGTTAGGATTAGCTTTGTTTACACAATTGGAATTAAGATATTGCAATAGAGGAAACCTGCATTAATTTTGCATCAACCCAATATATGAACTTAATGTGAATAAATTATAATATTAAATGACCTATATTGAGATACAATATGGTAATAAATGTAAGTATATATATATAATATTAAACAGAATGTAAATAGTTTAAATGATAAATTGTTTCTAATTTATAGATAATATGTTCTTAATGTGTATATAATTGGTTATAATATTTATTCAATTATATTTTAGATAATATTGAAAATCTGAAGATGAGGCATGGGATACCTCGAAACGTAATAAGATTTATTATTGACATGTTTTTATAAATAAATACATATAAACAAAATTAGAAGAGAATGTTCTAATTGATATAATCATATTTAATATGATTATTTTTAATTAAAAAAGATGTATTACACAGACGATATATATTAATAGTTACAATCTTATTTAGATATTGTATAATATTTAATTTTTTTTTTTTTTTATGGATTTGGTCAATATCATTGATGTCATGATTTTACCCAAGTTAATTTGCCTATTCTCTGTGTGTGGTGGTCTTCGTCCGTGTTTGTTATCTAACATATGTCACTGTTAAATATTTTTTTCAAACCACTGATAAACACCCTTTCCTGAATGCCATGATAATGTTTCTTGCCACTTGCACTGCCGAGTGTTTAAGTATAAAATTTATAAACAAAAAAATTCTCCATAATCCTTGTTGATGACATAGTAAACATTGTGTGATCAATTGGAATGATCACACAATGTTTACTGAAGCCTGAGCAAAAGCTTAACATAGTCAACCAATATTATCATAAACATATTTTAGTAAACATAAGTTGTTTAACAAAAAACCCTGGGCCTCGTGTTGTAATATCCTGGGAGATTACACTCGCGTTTCTCGATGCATTTTGTAGTGTAGGGTCATCACTCCCTACGTCTAATTTTATGAGTGGCCACCATTTGGCTGACAGGGCTCACAACTCCGGGGGAGAGGCTGTGAGTGAATCCCCATTTATTTATATCTTATAAAAGCCCTGTCGGGAATGGGATTCGAACTCACAACCTGTAGCATGAGAAACTAGCGGGCTAGCCACTCAGCCATGGGCTCCCCAAAACAACACAAGTCCTACTATGAATTTATGAAATAATAAACATGTACATTTCATATGGGATGAACTGTTATAATTTAATTTTATATATTTTAATTATTGATTGCATTAGTAATTATTAGTTCTTTGAATGACATTTCTGGTTATGTATTTCTGCCATTCGTTGTTTATTGGGTATTTTTAGAATCAAGAATATCGTACATAAATATTTATAAAATACATTACACCTTGTAGTTAGTTATAAATAATTGTATTTATTTTTAGCTAAAGTGGTTTCTTTTGTTACAACATGAAAAAAAAAATTGGTTGACTGGGTGCTTAATTTATATCATCAATTGTTCAATTACAAAATGAAAATATTGAATTATAAACATTTACTTATCGAAACATTTCTTAAAATATTAAAATATCATGATTTGAAATGGGGGAAGGGGAGAAGGAATCATTTAAAAGATAAATAAATAAATGAAATCATTGAAATGGTTAGGAAAAATAGGAAATCTGCATAACATTAGTTTTATGTGAGTTGCTGTGGAATGTGTAGTATTAAATGGGATATGACTTTATTTAATTAATATTTTCTATTGTTTAGGTATTTATGCTTTTATATCATGTTGATGTGATATTGCTTGGTCATATCTAAAGAAGTATCCGTTTTGGGTGTTCTGCTAATCAAATTTATGTTAATTTAGTTAGTAATTATTCCCTTACTGTATGAGCATCCTTTTAATTTTTATGTATAAGCACAGCTTTATTTTATAATTGTTATTTATCCATTTTGGCCTACCAATTTTTTTAAATTTAGTTTATGTATTATATGCAATAGGATTAATTCAGTGCAGAAACACATGCTAAAACTTCTATTTATTTTTAAACTTTTAATAACAATATTTTCATTAATAAACATATTCTGCTGTTACAAATTAGTTTCAGACAAGATCTCACTAGATTAAAAGAGTTATTCTTTCCTCAAAACATTTTAGCATTGAGCTAAAATAAACTGTCTAAATATTGCCTCTGTACCCATGAATATGTCACTTTAAGAGTGACAAGTATAGAATGACATTCCCTCACATTTGTCATTTGAAAATATAGTGCACCTTCTTTTATTTCACTTATTTTATTTTCTAAAATAATTTATTGGAAACATTGATTCATCAATTTTCATTACCTTCAAATAAAGATGAAGCTCTTAATTAGGGGAGGCCTACCGTCTATAATAATGGTAAAAGAAACCTTGAAGCAATATACTCGTATATGGAATGGTACTTATTAAACAACTTTTTATGAGGAAAGAGGTGGTGGTGGTTTTGGGGAGGGAGAGGGGTTTAAAAAAAAATTAAGAAAAATTGTGAAAAAAATATTTTCAGCTAACAATAAAAGCTAAAAAACAATTTTATGAACTAAGGGTATTAAATAGTTTTTCACTGTTAACTAACTATTACACTGTAACACTATTATAACTCTTAACTAATTATTCAAAACATTTTTTATTTTTATTTTAGCATTGCAAAGGCTTACCAAATAACTTTTCTTCTTTATTTTCATTCCTTATTCTCTCTTTTCTAAAAATTTAGGTTTATGTAATTAGAAAAAAAAAATGGAAAGTAGGGTAATACAAAAATACTTTAAGGTCCAATTTTTATTTCCTTATAAATATGTAATACACACTGATAACTTATTTCATTAAATTTTTAACATACAGTTCAGCAATATATATCTTCTATTGACTGTTTTTTTACTTTAACTCACCTATGTATAGACCATATATTAATAATAATAATAAATTTTTTATTTATTCTGGGACAAGTCCCTTCAGAATAATGTTACAGACAAATCAAATTGGAACTTCAGTATCTTAGAGTAATAAAAAAATAAATAAACAAAAAACAGCAGAAATAACAAAGAAAATGAATAATAGTAATAATATAACAGAATAGCTTCTAATAATAATAATTTAGAAAAACAAATAAAACAAACTAGACAAAAAATAAAATATTTACATATTCATATATACAGGGCTAATTAAAATAAATTTACAATGCTTGTGAAAAGTCTAACATAAAATAAATAAATGTTTGAATACAATGCACAATAAGATATAGTAAATAATTTTTTTTTTTCTCTGCTCTATTTACTGATTTTTATTGAAATTTGCTGATTAATTGGGGTTATTTGAGAATTGAATAGACAAAAAGTGTTTGAACAAACGGGATTTGAAGGCCGGAAGAGTATTGGAGTGACGGATATGAGAAGGAATAGAATTCCATAAGGACGAGGATCGGATAAGGAAAGATCTGTCGAAAGCTGCGGTTCGATGAGGCGTTACATACAGGTCTGAAGGTCGTGAACGAGTGTTGCAGGTGTGAACGGAGGATTTAAATGAAAATATATCTGAGATGTAAGATGGACGTTGAGATCGGAGAACTTGGTAAAGAAAGGATGCCAGGAGGTACTTAGAACGGTAGGAAGGATAAAGCCACTTTAACTCAACGTAGAATCGGGTCACAGAGGTGTCTCTGGATATCCCAAAGATAAAACGTATCAGGCAGTTAAATAATGTTTTTAGTTTAGCTTCAAGATCTCCAGAGACACCTGCATACACCGCATAACAGTAGTCAAAGTGGGGGAATATTAATGAGCAAACCAAGAGCCTACGGGTTTCAAATGGGAGAAGGTGACGGTGGTAATTAAGGAGTTTCAGGATGGAAATTGTGCGTCGGGAAATTTCGAAAACATGGATTTTCCAGGAAAGAGATTGATCAACAGTTACTCCAAGGTTTTTGACGGATTGGTGGAACTTTATAGGTTGATTATTTAAAAATAGTGTTGGGATTAGGTAAAGGGTTTTGAGGAGTGGATTGGAACCTATTACTATCTCTTTAGTTTCTCAGCATTTAACTTTAGCTTGTTGTCAGCTGCCCAACAACTAATTCTGTTTAAATCTTCCTGAAGCTTTTCTATTGCTAGTAATAGGTCTGACGGTATAATAATTGCTTTTGTACAATACGTTCTAATGGTTTGGAAAGATTAGAAAGAAGGGAAATAGGGCGAAAGTCAGAAGGTGTTGTAGGATTTGGGATCTTATTAAGTGGTCTAACTAAAGCGGTTTTCCAAGAAGCAGGGAATATAGAGTTTTGCAAGGAAAAATTGTAAATATGATACAAAACTGGTATAAGGACTGGAAGACAGGATTTTATCAGTTTAACTGGAATGTTGTCAGGTCAAATTAAGGGTTAGTATTGTAAATATGAAAAATTTGAGATTCAAGTTTTAAACAGAAGTACAAGTCATGATTTCAATTAGTCCAGGTCACACAAAATGATGTGTGCATATGAAAAATCTACCTTAAAAACGAACAGCTGTTCACAACTAAAATAATCCGTATCTGTTACTTGATGCTTTCCATTCCAATGTTAACTGCCATTTGAATTGTTTTATTTTTATATTTTTAGTTATTCAGTTGTGATTTTATCATTATTTCAATTGAAAGAAAGAACGATGGAGGTTTCGAGATATGGTTAGTGATATTCACAAGTTTTTGTTAGATCTATACTTGAAACAAGAACCAGATGATGAGTTGTACAATATCACCTTACTTTCAAAGCTATCTCCCTTCTTGCCTTTTAAAGTTATTATTATTTTTTTAAACAGTTCTAATGATCTTGACTGAATTTGTTAGATAATGTTCATTAAAATTTTCCTAACTTATCAGTTAGGTCATATCCTCATTAAATGATAAATAAAACTGAATTTTCAAAATGGCTACCTCTCAAGGACCTTTATTTGGGTTTATTTGAAATAATTAATCCTCTCTCATTGTTACTGGTTATCAAATTGATAATAAACTTTGTAAGAATTTTATTATTAAGTAAAGGAGAAGAAATAAAAAAATATTTATATATATAGATGCCAATTTTTGTGATGTACAATGGTAAGTTTTGATCTCATACTGAGTGTACAGTTGAGTTCTTCTTTTGATATCTTGTAATTTGCACAGATACTACATTCATTTTCTTGACAAGTATACTTAAGGAATGAGCCAGTCTAATCTAATTGCACAGCAGCAATTCTATTGTTACTGCATTGACTTGTTCCTTGTAGTTAATATTACTACAAGTTTTATTTCATATTGTTGAACTGGTACATCATTATTCTATGCAACAATGTATATTTAGTGATTTTGTTTGAGATTATGTATTTTATGTTTTTAACTAAAACATTATTGTTTTAAATTTATAATAAGAAAGCTTAGTAGAATATTTAATGTTATCTTTAATTTTATTAAGTTCATTTTCCCTATAGTATTATTTACAACCTTTTTTAGTTTCAGATACTGAAATGAGATCTATAGATCTTTTAACTAAGGATTTGAACTCACTAATAATTTCTTTCTTGTTTAAGTTTAGTAATTGCCATATTTACTGGTGGATTTTGAACTTCCATTTATGTTTTTTTTTCGTTATAGTGAGGCATGTAAACTGTGTGGTTGGTTTATCCTTCCTAATATCTAATTTTGGTTCAATTGAATTTTAAAATGTGGCAACACTTCTGCTGAGAACTTTATTATTATTAAAGTGCCATTCTCGATAACTAAAGGCATTTTTATCCAATTGTAATTTTTTTATTCCTCAGTTCAGATCGTTAAAATCATTAATATTAATTATATAATAACTGTTATTTACATTCATGCAAAAGAGAAGTAAATGGATCCTATTCAGTTAAATTTGGGTTCTTACTGTTGTTGAAATCAATGAATTAATATATCACAGCTTTAGATTTCTATAAAAAAACATATATATGCTTTTCCAGGGAGGTCAGAGCCTTATAATACTAATTGAATTAAAGTTAGATTTTCAAATTTTATTAGATAATTTAATCTACATTATTATATTTCCACTAAGAAAAATAATCTTGGAAACTATGAAACATTTTAATAATAAACACAGTACTAGGGATATACTCTGGTTTATAGAATAGTAGTGTAGTTAGCCGAAATGGCACAAGGGATCGCTAGTGTATCAACTTCATGTGTGCAGCCAAATATATACAAAAAATCATTTTTTCATTGATGGTCGTTTATCCACATGAGTTCATGAGAACTAGGAAAGTTTAAAAAAAAAAAAATTAATCATGTCTAGCAAAAACAATAAAATAATGGTTAAATAATTTAAGAACATCTCTTCTAATTTTATTAAATCATTAATCAACTATAGGAAATCATGTACTATATGAAATAGTAAACTAATAATTTGAGAAATCATTTAATAAATAAATTGATAGTTTTTGAAGTAGCCATATTTTTATTAATTAAAATGATTGCATAATGTTTAGATATATATAAATGTGGTTAATCATCATAAATTTAACTTATTTATTTAATCTTACTTAAAATAATAATAATATTAGTTCAAAATTAAAATTTATTTATTTATTAACATATAAGCTCTTCAACCACTAGGGTTATTTTATCCCTAAAGAAATAAAAATATATGAAACAAAGAGTATATTCAAATTTATTTATCATTTTTCTGATTATTTGATTATAGTAATAAATAGAACAAATTATCTCACTAATGAATATTAAATTATATTTGTCCATTATACTGGACGGAATTATATTTTTTTAAAAATAAGATGAAAATTTTTATTTTTAATATTTGACAAATTAATATTATATATATATATATATATATATATATATATATATATATATATATATATATATATAATATATATATGTATATATAAAATACTTTTTCCTTATAACGAATTATATAATTTAATATTATATAATGTAACACAGTGATGATATTAATGAGAGATTAGGCCTGAGAGGACATTAAACCGTGGGCACAGTTGGCTGTTGTTATAGGGAAATAGAGTTTATATTTACGGGGGAACTGCCAGCAGCTATATTTGCATCCTCTAGTAGACAAAAGGATAATCCTATTCTACACCATTTAATTTTTTTTTAATCTAAAAAAAACTATGATAATTTAACTATATTTGTGAAACATGGAGATAATTAGTTTTGTTTTAGCCTAATAAAACTATTATCTTAAATCAATGATTTCTGTTTAGTATCGTTCAATGGTTTCAATGATCATGTTTAAAATACATTCTCTTCAACCTAAAAATAGTGGGCTGTGCCATGCTTATGCACATTAGTCATTTAGTTTACTTGTTTATTTCAGTGTTTTCTTTGTCATAAATGCTATTTGTTTACATTGACATAAAATTTTAATTGGTTTAAATGTACTCAATTTTGAATTTATGCTATAAAAGTGTTTTTTAATAGACCTACACCTAACATTATATCTTTGTACCTAATCCTTATAAGTTCTTTAAAATTCCAAATCATTTCCTGTTAAAATGACTACTGTTCAATATTGGCCTTCTTGAAATTTTATAAATTGTTATGAATTTTAGAATGCTAAAAAAAAATTAATTGCATTATAAATTTATAATGCCTTAATAACCTGTTCATTTTAGTCAGAAGATTCCAAATGTTGATATGCTTCTCAATACTTATTGTTAATTGTGTTAAAAAAAAAAAAAAAAAAAATCTGTACCTGCTGTATTAATTCAAATTCTAGATTAACTCTGAATCCGAAAAGAAGTATAAATTATAGTTATAACCTCATCAACATTGAAATTTTCATTCAGAAAATTTAATGATTATCTCTCATAGATGTCAACTTCATAATACATACATACATACATACATATATATATATATATATATATATATATATATATATATATATATATATATATATATTAAAAAAATTATATTTTTTTAAATGTATATTTTCTACAAATTGAATATTACATTAGAGTAGTATTATTGTGTGGAAATTTAATGTATGCAAATAGTACCACTTATTATCAAAATTCCTCTCCACTTATTACCAACAATCCTAATTTGTTAGCTTATCAATGATTACTCATTAAGTAATAAGTAATGGTAATTTATTACCTGATAAATGATAACTTATTATCGAAATTCCTCTCTTAATTTCAAATTAATTATAACATTATATAATAATATACGATATCATGAAATACTTTAAAATTGACAAAGAAATTGCTATATTTATAAAAGATATATTTATTCCATAATTAAAAACAGATTGGACAATATTTTTTTTTAATTTCCTTTTATTAGTTTAACTTTAATTTTTTTTCTTTCTGGAATATTATTTATTTCAAATCAACTTTAGATATTATTCATTTTAACTAGTATTATTTTATTTATTTATTTTAAATTAATTTTTCAAAATAAATTTATCTGGCACTGATTACTGAGATGTTTTATGGCAATTTATAATTTATGTAAAAACAACTTACCTTAATACTAAAATATCAAACAAATTATAACATTTTGAAAATATTCATGCCTTAACAGTGGAAAAAACAACAGAATGTTAAAATTTGTTTACAATAATTAGTAGATGATATAATTGTTAAACAGACAAAAAAAAAATATATATATATTTTTGAATAAATTTAAGAATGCAGTGAATTTACAATGAATGAATACATAGTAGTTATATAGACATCTGAATTGGAATTTACATTTTTTAACTAAAACACTATGATGTTTCAAATGGTACATAAATTTATAATATTTTTTTAATATTTATTTAACTACTCTATATCCATTCATTGTGAATTCAATGCATTATTAAATGTATTCAAAAATGTTGTCTGCCTCTTTAACCATAACATCATCAATTAATTATTGTATACAAAAATTTTAATATTGTTTTTTTTTCTACTGTCAGGACATGGATATGAGAACAATAAATTCTGGAAACAAAGCCTGAACAAAAATGCTTATTTATTGACTAAACAAACGTTAAGTAAGACTCGTAGAAAACTTATATATTTATAGCCTATTTAGCAATTTCTTTGTCTATTTTTAAGCATTTCATATTATCAAATATTATTATGTGATTTTATAATTAATTTGAAATTTGAAACAGATGATATTCATCCAGTTGTGTAATAAACGTTGAAATGAATCATAGCAACAGATGATTCAGCAGGCAGGAAGAGGTAGCTGTGAGTTCGCAGTTGCTTAAACTTGTCAACCGTTCCTTGGCAGGCTACCAACAATATCTGACTATTGTACTCTCCCGTGTTTATCTAGTCTAAATGAAGTTTTTTAATTATTCGCATGATTTAAGAGCTAATTATTTTCACAATATATCATAGCTTAACTTCTTAAGTGTCAGGTAGGGTTGTTCTAATTTGTTAAATAAATTGTCGTACTTACTTTTCTTTTTTTTTTTTTTTTCCTTTCTCATTACATTCTGTTAAAAAGTTTTAATTTTTTTTATTGTTTTTGGTTATTACAGTATTGTATTCGATTGATAAATTATTTTTTCCATTAATATTCAATCATCGTACTTTTTTCTTATACCATTTAATCGGGTTAATTGCTGAAAAAAATTTTTTTTTTTTTAAATATTTGTTTTATTAATATTAATAATATTAAATGAAGACAATGTAAATACAGATTGAAAGTATTGTTGAGAGTGTGGCGAGGGAAGGGAGAAGGGTCGTGGCCTAAGTTGGTACCGGTGAGTCAGCAAACAGATTTAGTGTCTCCTCAGCTCTAGCAGTTAACACAATGTGTGAGTTCAAGTGGTATTCCTTAGAAACAAATACTCTCTATGTTTACAGCAGTAAGTTTTAAACCCGTCTGATTATATATTTATATTTTTTAAATTAATTTAATTACTGGTATAGATGAGAAAGAACAGTTTTATTTACATATACAATATTTTTTTTTTATTGTATTTTTAAATGATTATGGTAATTCTTAAAATCATCAATTTCAAATTTTTGTTCTAAACACTGATTGAACATGCATTTGAAGGTAGTAATTATTGTAGGAAAAATATACGAAAAACCTACTAAAAAAAAATAATAATAATAAATAAATAAAATAAAAATAAATAATAATAATAACATATAATAATATGGAAAAGCAATAAAATAAATTAAGTAGAAGATAAATGAATAAATAAATAGAACGAATGAAATGAAATAATAACAATAATAATAATTAAATAATTGTATGAATTAACCAAATTAAGATAGTAACATACTAATAATAAAATTGTAAATAAAAATTGAGTAAGTAATAACAATAATAATAAATAATAACTTATATTCATGCAATATTTTCAAGTTACAATTTATTAATAACTCGTTCAAGAGGGTATATTAAACATTATTAATTTAACAATTAGTGTTTTGTCCTTTTGTGTTTATAATGCTTAAGGGAGCATTTATTTTAATTGCCTATTTCTTTTATTAGTGGGTTTCAGAGAGCCTGTAGTTTTTATAAATTATGTCTTCGTTTGGGTTAAAACTAGTTCTTGTATTGAGGCAAGTTTCAGACCTGCAATCATTGTGAATATTTTTGTGTTGCTAGGGTAATTGTTAATTATTCTCATGCATAGGTTTTGAATTCTTTCGAGCTTTTGGTAATTAGTTAAGCAGATGGAACTTGACACGGGTGAAGCATAAGTAAGTTGTGATCTGGTAACTGATTTATAAAGGATAAGTTTGTTTTTAGAGCTGAGTTTAGAGGTTTAAATATTATATTAAAACATTTTGGAGTTTTTTTTTGCTGAATCTGTTTTTTTATAAATGTGTTCAGTTACTGGTCTGGTATATTTTAACTATGAGATCTCTCAATGTTGTACATTATTATAGCTGTAGTTATTTTTATATATATTTTGAATTTTATCCTGATTTACTACTCTATGATTATATTATTAGATAATAAAACAAAAAAAATGTATGTATTATATTAATTTATTTTTTATAAATCATGATTTATAAAATCTTAAAAGTCAGCATTCTTACTATCGTCATGAATTAAGCTTTAATAGATGACAATTTATGGGGTTTTCAAAATGCCACAAATGCCAACTTCATTAACTGCCATTAATAGACTCCATAATAATTTATTAATTAATCATTTGTTAAATATTTTTGGAAAAACTTCAATTTAAAAATGTAAGCTTAGGCCAATTTTTCTTCATGGTTATAATTATATATAAAATTCATTGTTGACGATGCCAAACCTTGCTTTAAAACATTTGAGTCCTTCGGCTTTTTCTGTTCCAATCAGGGACTGATTGGCTCTTTTAAAGTCATAATTATTTTATTAGAAAAAAAAACAGTGAAATATTGTTTTAAACAACTGGTTTTGTTTTATAGCCCTTAGATAGCCGACAATTTAGGCCAAAACGTTGGTACCATAAATTAAGTTTTACTTAAAGTGTTTTGATAACTGCACCCCTAATTAACTTCTTACTAAATTATTTTTGTTAAATTTTGTTTGACTCAATCTAATTTTTTTTACATATCATTTTAGGAAACATATTAAATATTTTGCCATGTGACATATATGAAGTATGAGATAAAGACTATAAAATGGTTATTAACTATTTTCCAGTCTTTATTTACCGCCACCTGAACCACCTTATACTTCATAAATACTATATAAATCAGTATTGTGAAGCCGTGGATTGATTATTATTGAAGCTGTTGATTGATTATTAGTGAAATAAAAAAAAAAGTTTTAGTTATCTTGATTTAAATATAAATGTTCTACTTGCTCGATAGTATAATAAAGATAATCATTTAGTTGAGAATAAGTCAAGGTACAATTATGAAAAATAGATTAAAAAGTTGTTTTGTTACTGTGACCTAATAGGTCTATTGTGCGCTATCAAATCGATTTGTTTGGTTAAAATATGAGTTTTGTTGCAATAGCAAACTTCAAGAGGTTATTGGAATTCTAGCTTGTTATTCACCTGGTGTTCCAAGCGGACATCACCAAAGAATTTGAACCTTAACCTTGAAAGCCTGTCACAGCAGCAGATTATATGGAAAGATGTTTCATCTTCCTGTCTACATAGTGTACACAGAGGGGTGCTTGAGATACCTAGTTGAAACATGTGATAGTTGAGTTTACAGTGTCCTGAATAAACAGCAGTAATGGTTTTTAAGGAAGGCCTACTCATGCTCAGTAGACACTTCCTTCTATTAATACTAGGACAGTATAGGAATTTAAGTGAGTGTTTTAGTCCCTTGTTTATCCAGAGTTTATTAAATTTGGTTAAATAGGACTGTCTAATAGTCCTAAGCTTATATTATCTAACAGAACTTAAGCTGATTGCACATAGCAATTCCAGTGTTATGGGAATTGTTGCTAAGCCCTTTCTTGTTCATCAGCTCTCTCATTTCCACTGAAACCAGTGTGTCCAGGCACTCATTCAATGCTAACTCTATTGTTTCTAGAAAGATTGTTTAGGGTTAGATAGATCTTCAACAACTTTGAAGATTGTTGTGTAACTATTCAAGGTTATGTGTAATTATAGATATATAGTTATTTTTCCTTTAAAATATCTTTCTTTTTTTTTAAATCACTTTTAATTATAACAGTTTTTTTTTTGTTTTGTTTTTTTTCTCTCTGATCTCCTTTATTGTTAAAAAAACTCCAAAACAAAGAAAACAATGTTGCAAACAAATTAGTGCAACAGCACAGGCCTTATCCAAACTTCCACTACCTTTGAGGCATTTCAAGTTTGGCATTCCTAAGTCCACTGCATGTGGTGGTTCCGACTGCAGGTTTTCGCCTCAACCATACTGGATGGGTAGAGACCATCTTCCAGGCTTATGTAAATATAATGGATTCAGACTGCAAAGTCCCAACCACTTCCCTCAGCGAGAACGTCGACCAAAGGGACAGTGCTTTGCCACCTCCCAGGCCTGGGTGGTGGTGCAATATCTCTGAAGAGAGGGTTGGCACAGGCCTTTAGCCCGTCAAAGAACTTGATGTGCCTCCGGCCTATATACTCAGGCACTGGGGGTAGCTGGAGCTCCTCGGGGATATGGCTATTTCGTGGCCTTTGGAGCGAAGTTCCAAAGACGATCTGCCGGAGGACGGAATTCTGGTAGCTCAATTATAACAGTAACAATTTGAATGAATTAAATTTTATACTTGTAGGTAGAAATAATCGGGAGTCAGTCGTTTTTTTATGAGGGTGTTACTGAATCATTTCTAGCACAAACTGCTTTGAGTTCTCTGAGTTCAGAGTTCTCTAATTATAAATTGAGGAATGGTTCTATTTTTAAGGTTTATAATATCTGTTATGTTCTGTTAATTTTTAAACTGTTTTTTTTTTTTTTTTTTTTATATTACATTCATTTAATTCTTAATATTTTTTTTGTTTTTATAGGTGATCTGTGTGATCGTGAATTGGGAACAGAAGTGTATGAAATGTTAGATCCACAACTTCGACCAGTTAGTCCTGATCAGACAAATGAACACTCTGTTGCAATTTTTAAGGACCATGTAAAAGTAAGATAACTTGTTAAACAGTATTCTGTTAGTGTAGTTTTGTATTTCTTACTAATGGTGTATTGTTTAATTTTTTATTTATATTTTATGTCATATGTAACTATTAAATATAGGTCTGTAGTGTGTATCGAGCTCTTTATTTTGGTTTAAGTATTATGATTATCTCCAAAATTATATTTTTTATTATTATCATTTTGTTTTTGTTTTTTGGTAATATTTTCTGATACCTATGATGTATGAATTTAAAAAGAAAATAATTAAGAATAAAAGCATGATTCTAGGAAGGACGTAGATCGCGCTCAGCCACCATGTCCCCCCCTCCTATATTTTGGATACCCAGTTTATAGGGTCTGGGTGTGCCCCAGGAGGGTCTGCATACCCCAAGGTTCCTCCATGGCTGAAATAACAGAATAAATAATTCTGCCTCCGTCAGGGCTCGACCTGTAGGGGGACCTGTAGAACTAGGTCAGTGCTCTACCCACTAGACCATGCCACTCCACTATCTCTTAGTTAACTATTTATTATAATTTTAAAATATGATGTAGGTATTACTACTTTTGCAAATTACTTGATGAAGATGAGAAAGTTAAAGATAGGGAAGAAACTGGCTTGGATTATAAGATATATATTTTTAGCCAGTCATCAAAAATTATTTTCATGATGTTCTCACAATGCTTAGTCCACCTTAGGCCATTTTGAAGTATATATCAAGCATATTTTTTCCTACATTTTCAATTGCTTCATCAGCAATTTCTTCTACTCTCCATTATAAATCGAATAATAAGATTCAGTCTCGCTAGTACTCATCTTTTCTGGATTAGTTCATTCTAAATAACATAATAAACAAGTTGCTTTCTCTCTGAAACTTTGGCTGTTATAATTAACAAAAATAGAAGGTTTATTTTGCAATCTCACTTAATAGATCTCTAATTATTATTATTTGAAATCCCCGTAGTTGAAACATTGGTTAAAATCCCCATTATTCGAAGATTTTGTTGCCCACCAAAATATTTAAATCATCTGAATCTGAATCATTAATAAAATATGAAATTTGTCTCATATTTTTTAAATCTAGGGCTATAAGTTGGGCACCAGCTCTGCTTCTCCAGTTTACCATATGTCTACATCTACAAATTATATAACAGTAATATTTGGTTTCTTATATATTTTTAATTTATTTTAAATTGTTTTTCTAGATGGCAAAGGAGTATTTAAAGGTACAGACTGAAATGGCTTACATAAAGAGGAATATAGAAAAGTTAAGCGACCGGTTGTCTGCAACTACTGAATCTCAGCAAAATGATATTCAAAACCTTGAAATGGAAAAGGTTGGTTAATGTTAATATTAAATATATTGTTAACTATTGAGATGAAGAAGGAGCTTCAGTATCTAAATAGGCATTCCATGACTTGCAGGCACCCTATCATGCATATCAGTCAACTGTTCCACACTTTCATTACTATACTAGTGAACCACCCCGCTTCGCACAGGTGCTATTTTAATGAGGTGTCATATATGTTTAAAGCATATCTGTGTGACCGATTTAGAGTTCCGGAGTTTTAGTTTATCGTAAGAAAAAGTGCAATTAGCAAGAAAATATATTTATTTTTTAACGTCTATTCATTATTATATTTAATTATCCACAGAAATGAAAAAAATAAATCAAAATTGGTTAACATTATTTGTTTATTTTAAAGTGAAAAACAGAAACACGTAATATTGTTTCTAAAATCTTGCATACTGAATGGAAGAATATAACTTGCACAATCCTGTACGACAGTGGCAACATTTAACTATTATAAACTCCCTCTTTCCCATTATGTATGTTCATAAGTTTATGGGCTTACAACTGTATATTAACTTGTACGATTTCTTTTATTGCATATTAACTGTATAATGCGCTTTCCAACGGTATATCATTTGTCTATATTATTACATATATTTCAGGAATAATTTTTTGATGACTTGGTTACAGAAAATTAATTTTTCCCGTTTAAAGAATAGCTAAATTGCAATATATTTTACTTTTAAACCTTCAGGAAAGAATGCTCTAAAAAACCTTATCAAAATTCGTTTAGTGGTTTAGAAGTAGTTCACGGAAACCAATAATCGTTTTGTCATTTTATTTATTTATTAGTTTATTTAACGATGCTCAGATTTTTAGCCTCATTGTACTCAACCTTAAAGGTTTAACTGAGTCAAGGTTATTTCAAAAAATTTGTACAGTGTAGAATAATGACTTTATTACGAATAAACTCACTCTCAAGGAGTAAGTACAACAATATGGTACTTAATTTTCTGTAATTTGCTGCGATTTCTTCTGATCTGGTTTGCTATTTCTTTAAAATAATTATCCCAACTCCACTCATGTGGATCAGACTATAAGTTTGACTACACTGTAAGAAGTATTTTTAAAAACTTAGGATAGGAGAGGAGGAAGTGTGTAATGGTCCCATCCAAGGATGCATTAGTATAAGTCTGGTCCTGCCATCTGTAGATAATTCAGATCAAAATCCCTTAGAATTTTATTAATTCTCATTTATAGATGGTATATCTATAATTATGTAAGAATTTATTGAAAAATAATTAATTTGATTATACCCTTTCCAATTGAAGTAGATCCTAATCTAATTTAATACTATGGCATTCAAAGGGAAGACATTACAGTTAAAAGACACTTGAAGTAAAGTTAAAGTTTATTCATTGTTATTTGATTTTAAACTGTTTAATTAACTTTTATATTGTCACACTAAGATTAGTTAAATTTTATAATAAATTACATTTATTTTTCAGAAAAGTTTGGAACAAGTTCAAGATATGTTAAAACAACAGCTTGCAAACAAACACGCCCAACGAGCTTGCAGTTCAAGGGAAGGGATCCAACCTCACCAGTCGTATCCTACATAGAATAAGGAAACAGCGCTTGTATTATTGCCTATGTGCAAATGAGACAGTTGTTCTAATATTTCACTGTTGGAGCCAGGAGAAATAATTAAAAGCCTATAAAACCAACTGCTATGTGAACTAGCTTGCGTGGCTTCATGAGGCTGAATAAGGTGGTATTGCTTCGTATTCCACCCACGTGTACCTGATCGTAATTGATGGAAGTTATCCAGTTCTTTTTCATTTCTTTCTTCATTGTTCAGACCAATTATTTTAATATGATTGACTCTGAAATTGTTATGTTTTCAGCCATTCCTTCTTTGCCAGGAAAAATCAACTAACAGTAGATTTGCCATATATTGATCAACTGGTACTTTGAATAATATCAATAGTCTTTTGATAAAGAATTTTACTTTTTTTATTATTGTTTCAAGCCAGAAGATATAAAAAATAACTGTTAAAATGGAGCCTAGAGAAACAGCTAATTAAAATAAAATTTAATTAAAACCTATTAAATTACCTATCTTTACTATCGAGGAGTACAATAAAATCTTTATTACGCTAGGGTGCAGAAATAGTTTTAAAAATTCGGTAAATTAATAAAAAGCTAGGACTAACACCAATCATTGTCTATACAATTCCATCCACTGATCACCGTCCATATTTTAATTCCTTAGAATGTTACTGCAATCTTCCTGTCTCACCTACCATTATAACCATTATTTATTAACATTTTAGAAAACTTAAAACATATAAATAAAAATAATTATTTAAAATTATCATTGCCTTCCATGTGATCATGTCCAACTACTTGTCATCGGATAGTATTTAGACCTTCATTATTGACGGAATAGTTTTTCAAAAGAAAAAAAATTGATCGTACCCGTATAATGAAAGTTCCTCTGCAATGCCTAAACATGAGACAGTCTCTTGTAAGGTTTTTTAAATGTTTTTTATTTTATTGTGTTTCTTTTAAAACCCACCTCTCTAATTAATATTAAATGTAAGGTAGATTTAGACTATTTTGTAATAAATTCACTGTTTTGTGTAATATTGTTAGTTATTAATATTGCCATGAATTTATAGTTAAACCCCTTCTGTTGTTCAACACCATCCAGAATGGTGGCACCAAAATTGATCTTTGTAAAAGTTAGTGAATATTTTGTCACGCAGTATGTTTTGTAATTATGATACCTTCTTACCAATTTTAATTGTTTTTAATTTATAATATAGATCTTGTTTTATATATTGAGATTTTCATGAGTTTTTTTTAGCAAATTAATGTTACATTCCAAATTATCTTCTGTCAATTATTTTCCTTTTTTTTTTTTACTTGAATGAATAAAAATTTATTGAAACTTTTTATTGGAATTATATTTTTACCTCATTATTTTTTTACACTGTCCATTTGGCTAGTATTCTGAAAAATGTATTAGCTCTAACATTCCAAGAACACTTACATAAAATCCAATCAACAGTGTGCCTGATAATTACCATGGCTCGTCCAGGACCTATATCTCAGTCGTTAGGACATTTTACAATTACTAAGACAGAATTTAGAAAAATATTAATAACTTTAACTATACTATAATAAATGTGCACGCACCAACTGAAGATAAGCCCGAAGAAGAAAAAGACGAATTTTATGACCTAATGGAAAGGGTTTGTTCTGGAAGCCCTAGGCATGATATTAAAATAATAATAGGTGATCTAAACGCAAAAGTAGGTAAGGATCATCTATGCAATAACATTGGAAAATATGGACTACACTCAGATCACTCTGACAACGGTTTCCGTCTTTTGAATTTTGCTGTTGGCCACAACCTTGTAATAGGAGGAACATTGTTTGATCACAAAGACATCCACAAGGGTACATGGACCTCTCCAGATGGTAACACAGTAAACCAAATAGACCATATCCTAATTGAGGGACGCCATAGATCGGATCTACAGGACGTTAGGGTATTTAGAAGTGCAAACATCGATAGTGATCATTTCCTCTTAGTTGCTAAATTGAGAGCAAGAATATCTAATTGTAGGAATGTGAAGGGCGTAAGGACAATTAGATACAACACAGAGAAGCTTAAGAAAGAGGATATGACTAAGACATTTGGAGATTGTACTGATCAGAAAATGGTAGCATGGAAGCGGTCTGATAGCGTGTTACAGGGAGTACAGAGCCATTGGGATGGCCTTAAGGGTATTTTGTCTGCCGCTGCAGAGGAAACTATAGGCGTGAGACAGAAAATCCAAAGGAGTGAGTGGTTCGACAATGAGTGTAAGGAAGTCACGGATATAAAGAATAAGGCATATCAAATGATGCTCCAAAGAAAACGTACTAGGGCCGCACTGGAAGAATATAAAAATGCTAGAAAAAATGAAAAGAAAGTCCATAGAGAGAAAAAAAGAAAGTATATGACAGAGCAGCTGCAAAGCATAGAGGAGTTCAAAAGCAAGAAATTAAGCCGAGACATGTATAGAAAAGTCAACAACATGAGACGAGAATTCCAGCCTCGATCTATTGCCTGTAGAGATAAAAGTGGAAAGCTCCTCAATAACACAGAAGATGTTATTAGAAGATGGACTGAACACTTCAGTGAACTCATAGGTAGGAATGAAGAATATAGTGCGGGAGAAAGAAGAGCGGATCAGGTGGCAGAAGAGCTAGCGGATGACAGGGAAGAGCTGCTCCCTTCCTATGACGAGGTATGCGAGGCAATAGAGAAGCTGAACAATAATAAGTCCGCAGGAACGGATGGTCTTCCAGGAGAACTTTTTAAGAGCGCAGGACAGGACTTTGTGAAGGAATTTACACATCTCATGGAGCGGATTTGGACAGAGGAGGAAATGCCTGAAGACTGGAATAATGGAATGATCTGCCTAATACACAAGAAAGGCGATCCGTTTATCTGTAAAAACTACAGAGGCATTTCTCTGCTCAATACAGCATACAAAATATTATCCAATATAATATTCACTCGATTACTTCCGTATGCAGAAATGATTATAAGGGACTACCAATGTGGCTTCATGCGAGGTAAATCAACCACTGATCAGATCTTCACGCTAAGACTAATCCTGGAAAAGACATTAGAATTCGGAATTACAACGCACCATTTATTTGTGGACTTTGAAGCTGCGTATGACTCCATAAATAGAGAGATGCTTTATAAAGCTATGAGAGAGATGAATATACCGCCCAAATTGGTCCGTATGGTGAGAGTAGCCATCTCCAACACTAAATGTATAATTAGGATCCAATCCAACCTGTCAGACCCCATACAAACATGGAATGGACTGAAGCAAGGAGACGCCCTGGCATGCCTACTATTCAACATAGCTCTGGAGAAAGTGATAAGGGATTCTCAAATACAAACTGGCGGACATATCTTTAATAAAAGTGTTCAGCTTCTAGCTTATGCAGATGACATAGATATAGTCAGTAGATCAGAATCGGGCATAAGAGAGGCTTTTAAAGCTTTAGAGCAATCTGCTAAGACAATGGGACTTGTCATAAATGAATCCAAGACCAAGTATATGGTTGCAGGGGCTGAGGTACGAGAACCATGTATTGAGATACAAGGATACAAATTTGAAACAGTTCATGGATTTGTATACCTCGGGTCGTTTGTAGATGCCGAAAATAATTCCTCCAAAGAAATAGAGAAGAGAATTTTAGCTGCTACGAGGGGTTATTATGGTCTATTAAGAATATTTAAAACTAAAGAAATTAATAAGGAAACGAAGGCCACGCTCTACAAAACCCTGATTAGGCCCATACTGACTTATGGCTGTGAATCCTGGGTGTTAAGGAAAACAGATGAACAAAAGATTGCTGTTTTCGAACGAAGAATACTGAGAAGGATTTATGGGCCTATATGCGAAAATGGTCTTTGGAGAATAAGACACAATCGAGAGCTTTATGAAAAGTATAAGGATGTCCCAGTGGTGAGATTTATAAAGATAAGCAGGCTTCGTTGGGCTGGCCACGTTCAAAGGATGGCAGATGATTGTATCCCCAAGAGAATAATGAGCTATGCGCCGGTAGGCAAAAGGAAGAGAGGGAGACCCCGAATGAGATGGTTGGACCAGGTTGGAAAGGATGCAGTGCAGCTGGGAGCGTTAGGCTGGTGGACGATGGCCAGGAATAGAGAAGAGTGGGGAAGGTTTCTTCTGGAGGCCAGGGCCCGAATGGGGCTGTAGCGCCGAGGATGTATGTATGTATGTATGTATTCTAAATGCCAAAAGATCCACATAACATCCTTTTCAGGAGCAGAAAATACAGGACAGATAAAAAAGAGGAATTGTGAAGAAGGTAAAGTACCTTGCTAAAAATGTTTGATAAACAAACGCTCAAGATGAATAAGCATTATTTTACCAACATTCAATACAGAATTTAAGAGGAGCTCTAAAGAATTCATTGTATTTTGCTTTCACTTACCTATATATGAAATATATAGTAAGGGAATGTATTGCGATCGTGAAAATTTTGTAATTCCAGTTGTCTACGGAAATATATTTTTTAGGGTCCCCTGAGTCCAAATAACCAAGTCCCGCAAAAAGGTCTGTGTGTGTGGTAAGTCAAGCACGAAAATGTTAAATCAAGATGTGTGAAACTGAAATTTCATATTTGAGACAAATATACACCCGGGATTCAGCAACTTTTTCATTATAAGCGGTTAGCCGGACATGCTACTTTATTCCATGCATTTTGCATTATTTTACAATTTACTCATAAGCGGCACTAACTATTTATATTGAAGTAACATTTAATGAACTTTAATATGATATAAGTTTTATTCTGACTGAAACAGTCTGACAGGACTTAAATGTCAATTTTTAGTATTTTCTTCTTCTAAATTACCTTTAATTTTGTACATTTCAGAAGAAGTATTACATCTTCTTATTAGTATTGATAAAGAATGACTAAATATACAAGTTGAGCAAACATATTTTTTAAAGTATTTTTTTTTTTTATAATTAAAACAGTAATATGGACGTATAATGTACCATTGGAAATAAAAAAATAAAATATTATTATATACACTAAGTTATAAAAGGTAATAGAAAGTGATGAATATGGCATAAACTTATTACTGATTATACCTAACAATTTAATATAGTTATAGTGTTTAATCTAAATCATGTTTCCAACGAAACTGAATACACTTTTTATTTAAATTAAATTATTATTTTTTTCACTTTAAATATTGTTTAATAGTTTTTAAATTGAATTTAACAGTCAAGGTAAGTGAAAGTCGTGTGTTGGCCACCCCAGATTTTTTAAATATATATTTATTATTCATACAGTAACATATAAATGTAATATTTATAAATGAATATTCAATATTTTATAATGAAATTAATATGAAGAAAGAGATGGTTCGTGTGGCAATAAAAAAAAAGATAAGAATAGTGAACAACTATTTAAGTATGCAAAGTGCCCAAAGACCCATGCCACATCTTGTTCAGGTGCAGAAAATACAGGACAGATGGAAAAGAGGAAATATCAGCAGAAGAAGGCACCTTGCGAAAAACTAAAGCCCTAGAGGATTAAACAGTTTAGTTCTGTAGTTCAGTAGACTAAGGATCAAGCAGTTATAGTTAAATAGTTTTTCCCTATATTCTTACCTTTTTTTTTTTCTTTCTTTTTTTTTGTTTTACCGCCCCCGGAATCATCTCTTCCTTTATATAAACAAATATATATAAATCACATATTATGGCAGGAGTGGGTGCTACAATGTCAAGTTAAGAGAGATTTCTATATGCGAGATATCAGTTGGGATAAGAATGATTACCACAGGATTTATCTGGGCGAACAGATGTCTCCAACAAATTGGCATCTGTTCTGGTTCACTCTTCAGAAGAGGGCTGCCAAAAAATTGAATACTTTTGGTTTCATATACCCCACTTCACCACACCGGTAGGTCTGACTCCTGGTTGGACCTACACATTATTGATTCAAGGCATAACATTCATTCAGCTTCCCAACATTCAGTACCATTTTCCTAATATCATGACCTTATCCAAATATTATTCAACTATCAACCCTCAGCGATACTTTCCATAACCTAGATGCCCCCCCAGACCAGAGAAAACCTTTTACCTTATTAATGAATTGGAGTGAAATATAATCACGATTAAATATAAATTGATTCCTTGGTTAACATCATTGATATCCATGCCACAAACAAAACTGGTGCCTTCTGTCATTACCCGCTTCCTAGATGTGTCAAGAAATTATTTGCTCAGAAAGACACAGCTCCCCAAAGGCGATTTAGACTTACTAGACTTTTATGAAGCCCTTACCTCTGCTCCCAACTTATTTATAAATACCAATCTTTTTTAATTGAAAACATTTTTAGGCGCGTTATTTGTTTTTTGGGAGGGGTAAAAGCTTTGATTTCGTTACCGTGGCGACGTTACCAACTTGCTCTAAATTGGCTTGTGCGCAGCGGTCAGTTCATTTTTTTAAACTGTATTTTTAAATATCTTAATTTTTCATTAAATTATATATAAGAAATAAATAAGGAAGATCCCATCCCTTGATTCAAAAATCCTGTTATATTTGCAAATTTCGATTCAAAGGAGAAAAAAAAAAAAATAAATAAAGTTAGGTTTATGAGATATATGGATAAGAAGAAAAATTATGCATTAATCAACAAATTTCAACATCAGCAAACAAATTAACAATAACGGTTGAAGAGAAGAGAAAATTAAGCGTCCTTTAGAAACAAAAACAACAACGGCGGTTTAGATGTAAGAAAAAAATCATCTATTTTAATTTTTTTAGATGGATCAATCTTCTAATTGAAAATAATTCGAATTATAATATCAAAATTCAAGATGAAAATAAAATAAAGTGTCGTCAATCTCAGCACAGGCAAAAAAGTCAACGACAAAGATAAATAAAGAGCGATTAATTTAATTCTTCCTTAGATAGATCAATCTTATGAAACAGTTATCAAGCATATTCCTAAATGTCCGAATTTCCGTGATACAAATGGCAGGTGCATCAAAAAAAAATTGTGCCATGTATACCGCCAATTCCTACAGTCTACAGTCACATATTCAGATTACGATAGTACAATTCAAGATGACATTTCTCTACAAAGTGATGATGTTTTACAATTAAATGAAACAATAATAACAAAACACGCATTCTCAACATAATCTATTTTTACAAACCTACGCTTCTTTACAACGAAGTTTCAGTGCAAATCGCGAATTAACCAGAAAAGTTTCACTTCTATCGACAGTCTCGATGACTGCCTGAACTTTAATTTTTTTTTTTTACTTCTCTTTAGAGCTAATTCATAGAAAATTAAATTTCCTTGAATATGGTTTGTCTGTCTTAAGCTTTTTCCTTAAATTATTGCTAAATATATAAGTAATTGCCTGCACAACTATATAAAATGCAATACCATAGTATAATTATTCAAAAATAAACCATAAAGTATGGTAAAGTAAAGTAAGTATTTTATTTTTTTATCTGGATATCTTTGAAGTTTGGTAATAGAGAAACATTTGAAATAATTTTTTTTTTTTTTTTTTACTAGGCATTCTATTTACCTACCCCTATTGGTTGGTTGGTTCATGAGGTGGTGGGAATCTTTTAAGTGACAGATATTCAATGTGGCTTGAAGGACTGCTTTTATTTGAGATCTGGAACCAAGTAAGAATAAATTCAAGCATATAAAATTTAATTTAACAAATGTATTAACAGCTATGTATTAACAGTCAAAACAAATGTATTGATCCATCTATAAAAAATTAAAATTGATGATTTTTTTCTTACATCTAAACCGCCGTTGTTGTTTTTGTATCTATAGGACGCTTAATTTTCTCTTCTCTTCAACCGTTATTGTTAATTTGTTTGCTGATGTTGAAATTTGTTGATTAATGCATAATTTTTCTTCTTATCCATATATCTCATAAACCTAACTTTATTTTTTTATTTTTTTTCTCCTTTGAATCGAAATTTGCAAATATAACAGGATTTTTGACTGTTAATACATTTGTACTAACAAATGTATTAACAGCTATGCAAAACATATTTCAACAAAAAATCTGGTATGGGCAACACACGACTTTCACTTACCTAGATTGTTAAACCAATTTAAGAACTGTTACATAAAGTTGAAGTTCAAATAAGTTTAAAGAATTATCAGTTTCATTGGAAACATATGTTGTAGATTAAATAATATAACAACATAAAATTGCTATGTTCAATAATCATTAATGTTTATTCACTATTCGTCATTTTATATGATATTCCACAACTTTTTATACATGTTCTCTTAAATCTTTAGTTCTCCAACGGTATATTATACATCTGTATTACTATTCTTGTGTCCAGGGGAGAGGAAATAGCTTAACAAAATATATATACTTATGTTTTTTGTACAGTCACCTATGGTGGGAGCAATCAACACACCCACTATTTTAGCAATTGAAAGTTCTTTTAAAGTCTTGTATACAATGTTTCCACATTATGTTTTAGCTATCTTTTCTAGTGGTTGATTGATGAGAAAATAACACTTGCTTGTTAGAGCAAAGTTAACTAGTTGCTTTGGTTTCGAAAATCTGTAATCCTTAATGCATCATTAAATAAATCCATTTTCTTCAGGCGATTTCACATCCTTCTATCTTTGTTCTCATTCTTAGAAAATTTTCTAAATTTGTTAAATATTCAGAGAATTATATAGATTCCTTTGAGAACCTTTAATTATTTTTCATTCTTATCTATCTAGTAAAACAATTAAACTCTCTTTCTTTTTGTGCATTTTAGAAAAAATATTTTAATTATGCCAATTACATTGCAAAAGGTAATGGAAATTTTTCTGCAATTTTAATTTAAATGCTTTAATTTTGAGAAGAAAGTTTATTTATTTTAAAAATAATTAGTTTTTTCCCAAACTAATTTTGGAGAACTAAATTAGAAATTAAATGACTACTGAGAACAATAGTGTTTAACAACACTTCATCTATGTAATAAAAAATTTATAATTTATTGAGTATTCAATAGTTGACCGTGAAAAGAATTTTCACTATTTTTTAATCTTATTTATAGTATAATTAAAATTTGAAAAAGGTACAACATTATTTTATTACTCACAAACAATGTTTGGAATTAATGTATTCCCTACCATTTTTTTTTTGTTGGAAATAGTTTGATAGTTACTCTGTTATGTATATACCCTCACCATAAAGATAATATAGACTTTATATATGTTATAATTAAAAATAGAAAATTTACTTCATGTTTTTTCCTGCTATATAACATGAATAATTATAAATAATAATATATAGTTAAAAACACAACTAACTTTATAAAAAATGTTTTGAAACATTGTTTCCAGTCAAATTTAGTGAAATAGTTTTTAAATTAGAAATAAATTACATTCGCATAGAGTATTTTATCTCTAACCATGCACTTGAACAAAAAAAAACCTTTTTAAAATGTCCATGAAATTTAGACCTTCAATGACACCCTTTATCTCACTTTCTCTAGAAGATTTAGATTCTTTACAGAAAAATGAATTATATCAGAATAGAAATAAATAAAATTAAAAAAACTTAATATAATAGAATATGAACGTTGCATTGTGATACTGTTTGTTTTACTATACTGAGCTTTGTGAAATCTTGTTATAAATTGAAATTAATTTATACATACATACATACATACATATATATATATATATATATATATATATATATATATATATATATATATATATATATATATATATATATATATAAAATTGCTTATTTATTGACTGAACCTTAAGACCAGTAGATAAATTATCAACAGTTGTTATTTATTTTATGTTTTATTTTATTTATTTATTTTATTTTATCTTTTTATGTTTGTTTCCAATCAAATGGAGATAGTAATTCTTTAAATTAAATATATCAGAGGAAAACTTCTATATTATGGTTTTCCCCTAAAGCTCACCTGTGTTTTCCCAATATTTATTTCATGTGTTGTCTTGTTTCCTCATATTTTTGTCTTTTTATATGGATAGCTAATATTTAAGTTTTAATGAACTTTCTTTAACTTGTTATTTATATTATTCCATGAAGATCCAAAATAGGGTTCACATGGAGATAATAATCCAAATGTTATGAAACCTCAACAGATTTTGATTTGTCATGGTCTTGTGAAAAATATCTTAAAATGTTTGAAATTAGAATTTAAATATTTTTTTAAATCTTAAAATCACAATAAAACATTAAACAATATTGATGCTGCTTTTTTTGTCATGATTTGTTTCAAGTTAGACTGAAAATCCATTTATTTCAATCGAGGTATTGCATCATTTTCAATTAAGTCAAGAAAAAAAGTTTTATTTTCAGTTACTAACAATATATAGCCAGTAAAAATATATTCATTACTTCTAACAATGAACCTTTCATTTTTTTTCATCATTTTTAAATTGCTTTTTCTACAGGACTGGTCATTATCTTTAGTCTATTAATAGAACTGTGAAAGAGAGTCAGTATTGTTTTAGAAATTATCATTAATTTTTTGTAGAAAAAAAAAATGTTCTTAGTTCATTAAGGTTGTTAAATCTATAAAATAAAATATCTAACAGAATCCTGGAGCCAGTGTTTAGAATTATTGTAGCCTTTTGACGATTCAAGGAAATTCAATTCTTCTTCATAAACTCACTATTAAACCATAACAAAATCCCATATTGATGTTATTAGTTTGAAAAATGTTCCAATTGCTGAAATTTCACATTTAATATCTTCTTCTCTATATACATTTTAATTTTTTGTATTCTTTCAATAATTAAAATCTGAAACACTCCTATATTGTTATTAGACAAAAACAAATAAAAGAAAATCATGAATATATTATTTTGAGGATTGTTCCTCCTGAGGAGTGTGATTAAACCTGAATTCATGATTCCATATTATTCCTCTTTTATTTTTTTTATTTTTCAGCTTGTTGCAATATTCTTTGCTCAAATTTCATAGTCAGGATTTCATTCCGGCATTTGGCACGGTGAATTTATCTCTTTCTGAAACCTCAAATAAGTTTTATTAAAACTTGATGTTTAATTATTTTTTTTAATTATACATAGTTTAGCAACATAATATAAATTAAGGAATATTTTATGTTTAATTTTTAATATATGTTTAATAAATCAGATACACCTTTTATCAGTGATTCATAAAATAGAATCATTCAAATGTTTTTTATTAGAATTAATTCATGTTTGTCGCTCATTGTCCATTAAGCATTTTCACAGATTTTAGAAATGCAATATAAAACTATACTTTCTGTTTGGTTTAGCAAAATAAATATTCACTGTTAATATCATACGGAAACACTTCCACGCTATCATCTCAAAAAAATAGAAAAAAAAATCTGGTGCGGGCAACACACGACTTTCACTTATCTCGACTGTTAAAATAAATTTAAAAAATATTAAATATACTTCAATTTTAAAAATATAATATTGAAGTTGGTCTAAATAGAACGTAAATTAATTTAGATTAAATACTATAATTACATTAAATTGTTAATCAGTAATAAGTTTATTCCATACTCATCACTTTATATTAACTTTTACAACTTTATCAGAGAATATTTTTTCTAAAATCTTTCTCTTTCCAACGGTATATACGTCTAAATTACTGTTCTTAATATAAAAAAAAAACAAAGATTACAAAAAAAGAAATAGTTTTTCTCTTTTATCCTTTAGTTGGTCATCAAATTCGTCCAACTTGTATATTTAGCCGTCCTTCATCAATGTCACTAAGATGATATGGTTAATATTTTGGAATGTATAAAATTGAAGGTAGTTTAGAGGAAGAAAATTTAAAATATCGGCTTGTTTTTGAGAAAAACGTGAAAAGGTGCAAAATACAGGGTATAAAGTAGCTCTTCTGGCCAACCAATTTTGATAAAAAAGTTTTTGTAACAACTCGTTGTCTTGAATAAGAAATTCCGTTTTCGTACAACTTTTCGTTTTTGCGCTGTACTTACCACACAAACAGACATTTTTCAGGACTTGGTTATTTGGACTTAGGGGACCCTAAAACGTGTATTTCCGTTAAAAACTGGAATTCGAAAATTTTCACGATCGCAATAATTTTCCTTACTATATCTATACTATTATTATAAAGCTGAAGAGTTTGTTTGAACGCGCTAATCTCTGAAACTACTGGTTCTAATTGAAAAATTCTTTTTGTGTTGGATAGTCCATTTATCGAGGAAGGTTATAGGCTATATAACATCACGCTGCGACCGATAGGACCGAAGAATCAGTCGAAAATCTGGGAAAAAACGGGGAAAATTTGGAGAAAAAAAAACCTCGCTTCCCAATGATTCCAAATGATTTACCTTTTATTTTTAAATAATTCTATTTCCCGTTAATTTATATTTTTCCATTTAAACACGTAGGAATAGATTTACGTCGAGATCGGGTTGCGGAGAAAATCAGTATGTTCTTCTGCCACAAGAAAATAAAACTAAAAATGTCATTTACGCGGAAGTACTTTAAAATATATTCTTTTAAAAACTTCTTAATAGCAATCATAATAACAGAAATTGATGCAGACGAAGTCGCTTTATAATATATCAAAGAAAAAGTGACATGTACTAAAAAGGTTTAAATTTGGGTGATAAAATTCCGGTTCTGGGATACGCTAGGATAAATAAATTACACTGGGATCTAAAAAAAATCCAGGAGGAAATAAAGTCCTGGTTAAACGCGGGGAATGCGTGTTATAATTCAGTTGCGAAATTATTTAGCTTCTGTCTAAAAACTTAACGGTTAGAATTTATAAAACTGTTATTCTTCCGACGGTGGAACGTGGCCGCTTACTTTGAAGGACGGACGACGGCTAAAAGTTTTAGAAAATAAGGTACTACAGGTAAAATATTTGGTCCGAAGAGAGATGTGGCTACTGGGGAGTATAGAAGGTTACACAACGCGGAAATATTTATATCAATCTATATTATTATCTATATTGTTGTCATGTTTTATTTCAAGAGTCATTTTCAACTTTAATCGTTATTACCTTGAAGCATATACATTTATAAATTTAAATAAATTAAAAAAATTACTATTTCTTTTCATTTATTCGAGTATAATAATCAGAACTATTATTTTAAGCATATTTAGGACTTTTATTAGCTGTATGTCTATATTTATAAAAGAAAGTACCACTCAATTTTCTGGTATCTAAAAAATTACTATGGTTGTGAGGCTAAAATTTTTCCTGGAGGTTCGTCTTACCGCCTAGATGTGCAATAAGGTAGGATTTGAAAATCTTCGCCCAAAAAGTGGTTGAACAACCTAAACGTAAAATTGTCTTAATCTGATATGTATCAGCTAAGGTACAAAGATTTTATAACAAACATATTTAAGCATATTACTGTTGTTATCTGTTCGTTTAACGTCACTTTGATACTACTATGGGTAATCGTATGATGACTAATTTTTTCCTCTCCAACTTTAGTTAGGGTAGAGATCTTTAACGAGTTCATGGAATCGCAAAGGCTTGGGACCACCATTTTACGTCACCTTCGAAGGAGGGCATAACTAAGGTTGTTTTTTACTCTCATTCAAAAATCTTAAGGGCACCTGGCTGGTCACTACATACAGGTGACCGACCCTTTTAAGCATATTACGTTTCATATCTGTTTCGAGTGTAGGTTCCTATAAAAATATATTCAATTGTTATTTATTTTTTAAAAATGGAGGAGACTTCAACGCTAAACACCAACGGTGGGGTTGTCGAACATCCAATACCCGTGGTAATATCCTCTCGAGCGTCTCAACCTCAAATACTTATTCTATCCTTTCGCCCATGACTCCCACTTACTGGCCAACATCCTCCAAAAAACGTCCCGACATCCTGGATATATTTGTCTCATCTCAATTTCCCACCTCCCAAGCAATAGTCAAGTCCTTAAATGACCTCTCATCTGACCACAGTCCAGTTCTGCTCTCCTTGCATTCGATTTTTGTCCCTAAACCTTCACCTCCTAAATTAATAAATGGACGAGTAAACTGGGACAGTTTTCGATTGGACTTGGACTCCAAAATGGACTTAAAACTCCCACTAAAAACTAAACACGATACCGACAGAGCCATAGAAAAACTGACTGACTCAATAGCTAGCAGTATATACGATAACACAACAACCACCAACATTAACATCTCTCAACAAACTAATCTGCCACAGCACATTCGTATCTTAATAAGAGAAAAGCGCCGAGCAAGATCAAAGTGGCATAGGACTAGGTACCCTGCAGACAAAACTTATTATACCCAACTGACTAACAAACCGAAATCTGAAATTAGGACATTTAAAATTCAAAACATACTTAACATGACTGAAAACCTTAGTACTACCGACAAATCACTGTGGAGGACCACTAAGAAGCTCCTAAATTTTAAAGATTTTAATCATCCCCTCCTTAATGAATCCTAATCCTGGACTAGATCTGAAGAAGAAAAGTCCCAGATATTCGCACAGCATCTCTTTAAAATTTACAATCCGCATCCTGATATCCTTAATCCCAATCACCTCGAATGTATTGAAGCAGAGCTGGATATTCCCCTCCAGATGGCTCTTCCTCCTAAAGCATTTCATCCTTCTGAAATATCAAACATAATCCAAAGATTACCTTCCCGGAAAGCACCTGGACATGATCTTATTATTGCCCATATCCTAAAACAACTTCCGAGAAAAGCCATCCTACTCCTCACCTACATCTACAACTCCATTCTCCGTAGGACATACTTTCCTAATCCTTGGAAATTATCTATCGTTAAAATGATACCTAAACCCAAAAAGCCGCTAGAACTTCCCTCTTTCTACCGTCCTATCTCTCTTTTACCTATAATGGGTAACATCCTGGAAAGACTCATCCTTAAACGCCTATATCCAATCCTAGATTTAAACCACATAATCCCAAACCACCAATTTGGATTCCGAACATCCCACTCCACTATCCAGCAATGCCATCGTGTGGTGGATGTTGTCTCGTCTGCATTGGAGCGCGGATTGTACTGCACGGGAGTCTTTCTCGACGTGGAACAGGCCTTTGACCGAGTCTGGCACCCGGGACTGCTTTACAAACTCCGTAAATTCCTGCCTCCTACTTACTTCCTCATTATCCAGTCCTAACTTTCTGACAGATCCTTCAGAATCAACAACAATAGTTCCTATTCAACCATTTTTACCCAGTCTGCTGGTGTTCCTCAAGGCAGTATCCTAGGACCCATTCTTTATACAGTTTATACAGCTGATATCCCATCACATCCTAATACTTTCCTTTCTACTTATGCAGATGACACTTGTGTATTATCAGTCAATAATGATCCCACTGTTGTCTCTCAAAATCTCCAATCCCACATCAGAGACCTTGAGGTATGGTGTCAGAACTGGAGAATAAAAATAAATTCCAACAAATCCCACCAAATTACCTTCACCCTACGTCGTAAACCTATGACATCCTGCCCTACAGTATCCTTTAATAACATTCCGCTCGTTCCAGTTGAACAGATCCGCTACCTAGGGCTTCTACTCGACAAACGTTTAACATGGAATCCGCACACTAGACTGAAACGACAAGAAACTGCTCTCCGCTTTCGGTTACTTCAACACTTACTAGACAAACGCTCTAAACTTTCACTTAACTACACAAGACTCATCTACATGACCATCATAAGACCTATCTGGACTTACGGAGTTGAGCTATGGGGCTCCACTAAACCATCAAATTCTTCCCATATCCAATCCTTACAATCCAAAATCCTTCGAAAAATCCTAAACGCTCCTTATTTTGTTACGAATAAGCTTATTCATAAAGACCTTAATATTCCCTTTGTAGCTGATTTGGCCCGAACCAGGTATCAATCCTTCCATGACAAACTCCAATCCCACTCTAACCCTCTAGTTTCAATCCTTGCTTCCTCTTCAATTCCCGACAATCCTCCGAGGCGTCTGAAAAGAAGATGGCCTCGAGACCTTCTTGTTAAGATTAATTACTAGAGTGCTGCCAATGGGCAGTTTCTCTTCAGGTTTTTCATGTACACTATCTTTAATCAGCACATTTACTTGATGTATTCCTATACAGTTGTAAATTTCAATAAAATATAATAAAAAAAAAAAATTTTAAAATGGTTTGTGACGATTATTTTTACATACTAAGTGATTATGTGTATAAACACTTCTACTGGTTTGCTATTGTAAATTTGACAGGAATAAGTCAAGATCGGGCTTTAAATGATAACAAAGAGTAGCTGATAGTTGATATTTATTATAGCCAATCTCACCATAAACGCACATAAATTAATACGAAATGCAATATTCGCGAGCAAAGCTGCGTGACACAGCTAGTATTTCATATCTAGGTAAGTGAAAGCAATAGGATTATTTAGAGTTATTAACCGAAAACTTGTTTACAAAACAATTTCAATTATTAATTATAAAGTGGTAAAAAAATGTTATGACAGATCGATAATTTCGACAGCTAGGTAATGAAGTTATGATTGAGATAGTAGAGAAGTGGAATTATCAGATGGACACCCAAATGGAATGTGGTTGGGTTGCGTAATGTTACATGTCTATCAAATGAACGATTGTTTTCATTAAGAGAAATTTAATCGTGAAAGCTTGGACTATGTTGGATATGGATTTTAGCTCTCAATAGAACCTTAATGATCTCAAATCTCTTTGTTTATAATACCAACCTATAACAGTTTAATTTTATCAGTACTTTGAGATTTTTATTAGCCAAGCACTTAAATTTTCCATTTACTGCGTACACCTGCCTAACGTGTGTTAAACGTCTGTGTAATCCTCCTGTTGTTAAAACTCTAATCTCCCTTTAAACTTATATAATTCCATTATATTAAAAGTTATCTCATCTTAAATCTGTTTTAGTAGTAGTAATTCTATAACTCATTTTGAAGCTCCGAGTTTTATTCAGTCATGATCATTATGTTTGGCATAACTGTCAATTACTAAATCAAGACCTCCAAAAGCCATCTGAGGTTGATTTTCGCTACACTTTTTGTTTGAATACCGTTTCCCCGCGATTTCTCTGTAATCCATTTAGCGATATGCTTTGTCATTCATCCGTCTTACTTTCACTTACTTATATTTGGAATATACTCGTATAGCAAGGGAAAGTATTGCGATCGTGAAAATTTTCTAATTCCAGTTTTCAACGAAAATACGCGTTTTTGGGTCTCCTGAGTCCAAATGACCAAGACCCGCAAAAAGGTCTTTGGGTCCGTGTGTGGTTACTCTAGCGGAAAAACTAAAAGTCGTATAAAACTGAAATTTCATATTTAAGACAGCTATATGCCCGAGATGTTACATAAACTTTTTCATTAGGATCGGCTGACCGGAAGTCCTACTTGATCCCATATATTTTGCACCTCTTTAGGATTTTCTCAAAAACGGCTCTAACGATTTTGCTTGAACTCGCTATATAAATGAAAAATTTGATGGGTTTTAATATGTTGTAGGTTTCATTATGATTAAAACAGTATGACAGGGCTTAAAGTCCGATATTTTAAATTTTCAACCTCTAAAGTACCTTTAAAAAAAATTCTGTACATCATCTTGTTAGAATTGATAACTACTAACAAACAATTAACGGAGAAAATATTTTGTATGCAATTTTTGTCTATTTGAACACAAAAATAGGAGTTTAGATGTATAATATACCGTTGGAAAGCTAAAGATTTTAGGAAAAATATTATCTAATACACGGGAATTGTAAGAGTTAATGGATAGAAATAAAGCTAACTGTTGTAGATAAAAATATAATAGACTATTTCATAAAACACAAGTTTCTATTGAAATCCAATTTAATTAATTTCTTAACAATTTATTTTTATCTCTAAATTTATTTTAAAATTCTTAAATTGATTTTAACAATGAAGGTAAGTGAAAGTCGTGTGTTGGGCGCACCAGGTTTTATCATAGTCTTACTAACGCATCAATCAATATCCATTCCCTTGAAGAAGTTATAAACATTTCTATTTTTATTTTCTCTTATCTGATTATGAAAAATATAGCAAGAGAAGGTATTATAAATCCAATATGATAAATGATAAATCCAAATCCCAATTTTTTATGGAATTACACGTCCTTTGATTCGCAAAATGTTTACGAACTGCATAGCTTAAAAACGAAATGTACGAATTAAAACAAAATATACCTTCCTTAAATATATCTACAGCAACTTTGTCTGTATAATCGACTTATCTGAAGTGCCACTTTATGTTTAACATTCTCGAAAATGGCTCGTAAAACTATTATAATTAAAGCCTTCTTTTTAAAGCTCTTTAAATACCCAAACATATTTTAAATATCCGAGGAAGAGAAAATATAATAAGAGAAAAACATATATATAATGTCAAGAAAGTTTTATTTATGTATACCTCAAATTGATCCATTTTATGGATAATTATGTATACGATCATATGCATATATTCTTAGACAATTAATTGAGATACATCAAATTATGCGCGGAAGTGCTGACGGATGCGATTGAAGTGTAGAATCTTCTACCGTACTCCTTACCCTTGTCTTAAAAATTCACTCTGTTCAACTCCATTGTCAACTAAGTTTTTATTGAATTTTTAAGGAACTTCTAAAAATGTTTCAGACACAGTAGTAAAAAGAAGTCATTAGATCTTTGGTGAGATGCACCATCCTCTGTAGTTTTTGGAATGAGATCAATAGCCGCTGGAGCCACAGTTCTTAGCCTTCGGCCTATTAGCAACGGACTTTAAGAGCACTCAAGTCCTGACAGCCAAGTAAGTATTCTTGATATCTTCATAAATGTCTCCTTCTGGATAAGCTGCTTATTCGATCTAAAAGTAAATTACTTGATAAACCCAAAAGAATCTTTAAAAATTATGGCAATATTCCAGCATAGATGAAATTTGATATTGAACTAGCTGTGAACCGCAGCTTTACTAGCGAATATTGTATTTCGTATTAATTTATATGCGTTTATAGTAAGAGTGGCTATAATAAATATCAACTATCTGCTACTCTTTGTTATTATTTAAAGCCCGATCTAGACTTCTTCCTGTCAAATTTACAATTTCAACCACTTGTAAGTTGAAGATTTTCAAAGCCAGCCTTATTGTACATCTAAACACTAAGACGAACCTCCAGGAAAAATTTTAGCTTCACAACCATAGTCATTTTTTAGATACTGCGATGACCAGAAAATTGATTGATATATTTTATAAACATAGACATATAGCTAATAAAAGTCCTAAATATGATTAAAATAATAGTTCTGATTATTATACTCGAATAATTCAAAATAAATAATAATTGTTATAATTTATTTAAATTTATAAATGTATATGCTTCAAGGTAATAACGATTAAAGTTAAAAATGACTCTTGAAATAAAACATGACATATAATAATATAGATTGATATAAATATAGTCTCCGCAACCTTCTTTACACCCTAGTGCCTCATCTCTCTTCGGTCCAAATATTTTGCCTGTAGTACCTTATTTTCGAAAATTTTAGCCGTTTGTTTTGTTCGTGTTTCAAAGTAAGCGACCACGTTTCACTTCCGTAAAGGACCGTCGGAAGAATAATAGTTTTATAACTTCTAACCTTTAAGTTTTTAGACAGAAGCCGCGAGCTAAGTAATTTCGCAACTGAATAATAACACGCATTTCCCGCCTATAACCGGGACTTTATTTTCTCTTGGACTTAGTTTTTTCTCGTTATCATTGAACCTAAATACTTAAATTTCTCTACGTGTTCAAAAGTATGCCCTGACATATTAATATCATTAAGATCGCCACCGTCTCTGCTACTAATCATATATTTTTTCTTATCGTTATTTATTTCGAGTCCTATTTTTTTTACCGGTTTTTATTTTATTAGTTTCCGTGTCTTCCCCTAACAGTACCAAATCATCGGCGTTTCGCAGAACCGGAATTTTATCTACCAGATTTAATCCTTTCTCGGTACACGTCACCTTTTCTTTGACATATTCTAAAGCGATTTCGTCTGCGTCAATTTCTGTTATTATGATCGCTATTAAGAAGTTTTTAAAAGAATATATTTGAAAGAACTTCCGCATAAATGACATTTTTAGTTTTATTTTCATGTGGCAGAAGAACATAATGATTTTCTCCGCAACCCGATCTTGGCGTAAATCAATTCCTACGTGTTTAATTGTTTGGCCCTGTGATTTATTAATTGTTACAGCAAAAGATAAATTATGGGGAAATTGAATTATTTTAAAAATAAAAAGTAAATCATTTGGAATCATTGGGATGCGAGGTTTTTTTTCCATAATTTTTCCCGTTTTTTCCCAGATTTTCCACTGATTCTTCACTCCTATTGGTCTCAGCGTGATGTTATGTAGCCTATAGCCTTCCTCGATAAATGGACTATCCAACACAAAAAGAATTTTTCATTTCGAACCAGTAGTTTCTGAGATTAGCGCGTTCAAATAAACAAACAAACTCTTCAGCTTTATAATATTAGTATAGATGTAACATATAATGTTTGTAAAATCTAAAGAAACCACTATTTCATATTAATATTACAATAAAACGAGAAACCAAACATGGCAGGTGGCCTTGGGATCTCTATCCTAATTAAACCTGGATAAACAAAATTTAGGACGCCCACTGTAGCATCGCCCGATTAGGCACAGTAACATAAAGTGGCCTTAAATAAATAAACAAACAACTACTGAGGAACTGTTAGGTGCCTATTTTATTTAAAGTGCGAGCGACAAATTTAGCCCATCACAAACAATGATTCAATGAAAACCTTGAACTGCAGTTGCCATCAAAGAACACTCCGGAAACAAAACCTTTCCTCTTTGTATTCATCTTTTGTAACTCGTTCCTGGGGACTCTACATTACTCGGAAATTACACTATTTAATACCGTATCAATAGGTATTTTGAAATAATTGTATTTATTTATAATCCAGTGCCTAATATACCGTTGGAAAGCTAAAGGTTTTAGAAAAAATATGTTATATACAAAATTGAATAAGGAAAAGGAGAGTGATGAACAGCGGATAAAACTATGTGATTGCTGTAGATAATTTCTATTGTTAGATTTTTTAATCTGAAACACACGTTTCCATCGAATCTCAGCGTAATTCTTTAAACTTTATTTGAAAGTTCTTAAAGTGATTTAAACAACGGAGGTTATTGAAAGTCGTGTGTGTTGCCGGCATGAGATTTTTTAACGTTTATTTATTTTTATTTTGTTTAGGAGGAGGTGGACATTCTATCTTTCTTGAGGATGCACCACTATTGAGTAATTTTCCTCATTTGATCATATATCGAAATCGAAGATTTTTCCTCTCTTGTGCATATTAATTTTAAACACTGTATAAATATCAAGCAAGATAAAATGAAAAAAGTAAGCAGTATAACTACTAATTTTTCAACAAAATACAAAATTGAAAATTTCAAGTTGTCAACGAAGGTAGCTTTGATTTAAATACCACGGAGTGAATTGGTATTCTAATATTTTAAATAATCAACCCAAACAAAAATAATAATTATTCTTCCCCCATAATTTTAACATCAATACCAGAACATCCGACGATGATTGAAAAACCGGGACGTTATATCAGTCTATTTGTTTTAAAGAGGCGTCCGATTAAAAAATATTTAATCCAATAACCCGTTATTTTTGAGGATAGAGAAAAATGTTGATAGAGTTTTCTAATCTTAGGTACCCTTTATCAATTATTCCTACCTATGCAGGGGCGGTGGAGTGGGACTGATTATACACGACTCTATCTAAAAATCCTTCTCCTATTCCCTTCTCATAATCAACCTCATAATGAATACCTGTTTGTGGAAATCTCAACTGCCTCATCTCCTCTCCTGTACGGTATTGTATACCGAGCTCCTCATGTTGCTTTCCACAGCCTTTTTGAAATATCCCTAGTCTCCAGTTACTCCAGTATTATCATCTCTGGAGATTTCAATATTAATATGATTTCAGAATCATCCGATGAATCCTTCTTTTTGAATCTACTGTTTTCCCTAAATCTTCACGTTGTTCCTTACTTTCCCACCTACCATACTCAATTCTCCGACACAAGGCTGGACCTGCACATATGGTAACCGACCCATGTCTTAAGGTCCTTTCATCCTCTCAGCATCCGGTTATCGCACGACCTCATAGAGATTTCATACAATTTACCAGTATAATCTTTCACTCCTAAAGTAGTCTCCTATCGTAATTTGGACCTCCTTTCTTCCGAATCCCTTCAATCAGGTATGGAATCCCTCAAATGGAATACTATGTTGCCAGCTGCTATTGATGACTGGCCACGGAGATTAAATGCCTGTGTCAAGGCACAAGGGGGACATTTTGAGTATTTTTTCTTTTAGTATCTATAGATATACCTTTTATTTTCTAATAATGTTTTTGAAGAAGTTAATTTTTCTGTTGAAATATGCATATATTTCCTTATAAAAATATTTATGGCAGGACTAGGTAATAAACCACAGGGTAATAATTTGCAGCGTTTTTAATATGTACCTTGTGCCGTGGCAATGAATTGGAAATTTCATAACGTTAATTTTCTTTAAATTAAAGAAGTATTATATTCTTTTTTTGTAAAACTTTTGATATTAAGTACATACTCATAACATAACAGAGAGTAGCTGCTCAACCATGACCCACCACAAGAGATTTTTCAGAATATTTGAATTTTTTACACCGTACAAAGTAGTTCGGACTGCGTACCTGAATTGTTCAGTCCACCCGTTCACACCGTTCGCCAGTCTCAAATAAACACCAGATATATATTAGACAAACCTACAACTGTGTGTTCGTATAGGCCCAAAACCGTTAGACTAGGAAAGACCTCGCACAGGGCGCCGGCCAACTTCCTCATTCCGCATACAAGTTCCTGATGGGCTGAGGCCGTAGGTTTGTAGAAATCCTTTACTATCTCAATTCGAAGTTAAAAATTTATATTTAAAAATATAAACGGTGAAAAATAATTAGAGAAATTCAACGTCAGAGGCCTATGGTTCGGAGCACTCGGAACTGTACCTATTTCAACAAGGAGCTTCATGGAGGATATTTGTGTCGATGTCAAGGACGTAGCAAGGATAACAGAAAATATAGTGCTTGACTCCCTGGGAATTATACACCATCACATTTACTCATAGCGAATGAAACTGGAGATCGATGGAGGGACATGGGTGTGTATGTTTTTATTTATGTTTTAATCTTCTAACTTTTTATTGTGATATTAATATTATTATTTTATCTTATTTTATTATATTTATTGTATATGCTGGCGATTTAATATTGAAGCGAAGTTTCATATGATTGCTATAGGCATTATTGTGATCTTTATTAATATATATTTTTTTTTTTTTTTTTTTGTTATATACATATATTTGAATAAATTTGAGAGATAAACAAGAAAAGGAAAAAAAAAGAATAAAATGAGAAAAATAATTTAGGAAAAAAATGTTAAAAGGAAAAAAAAGTGTTTCTAAAAAAAAAAAAAAAAATGTTAAAAGAAAAAAAATTAATCTATTTTTATGTATATTGCGTGCTAAGATTTTTAAGATGTTAATATATTTATATAAAAAATTGTCCCTTATGGAAAAAAAAAAGTAAGCTGTGTTATTAGCAACCCAATTAAGTTGGGCAGCACCACTTGTTGAATAAAGTGTATCTCTCTCTATTTCTTTTAAAACTACTCAAAAGAGCGAATATCTGTTTTTTTAGTAATAATTCTTTATTTATTCTGGGACAAATCCCTTTGGAATAATATTACAGGCAACAAAAAGTGGACTTTAGAGTCAGAGCAAAATAACTATAAACAACCAAAACGATCTAACAAAATAAAAGATAACTTCTAATATTTCCTCTATTATCTTCCCAAACTTTGACTACTGCTGCCTGGTGTACGGGGATAACTGATGAACTAGAAATACAATTAAAACGACTTAGGAACTGTTTTATAAGATTTATTTTTGGAGCCCGTAGACTTGACTATATTTCTGGCTATTATACCATCTTAAAATGGCTTTATCCTTCTTTACGGCTTCAATATTTCCTTGGTTCTTACATATTCCAAACATTAAAAAATAGAAAACCTTCCTACATAACTGAGCTCCTCACCCTCCGGTCGAATATCCATTCGTTAAATACTAGAACCCAATCAATCAATATTACAATCCCATCACATAAAACTGCATCCTTTCACAAATCGTTTCTCGTTCGTTCCTCATTTTTCTGAATTCGCTGCCCATCTCCATCCGTAAAGCCACCCTCTGTTCCTTCAAACATCACTCTTCCACTACCTACTCGCATCTCAATCTGCATTTCGTCCCAGTGTAAAATATAGGATTTATAGATATAATAAATATTTGATCTTTTATATGTATACAGATTTTTTTCTTTTATATATATATATTTTTTTATATTCGGAGTAAATTTAATTTTTAGATTTCTTCAAAAAATATTGTTTCTTCTATTTGATCGTTTGACTTTAATTCCTAATAAGGTAGTGTTTGACATTTATTCTTAATTATATTACATTCATGTATACAAATATTTTACTTTTTTATTGGTAGAAGCGAAAGCAGGGACGGAAAAATTAAGCTTTGTAACACCCTTGTTCTGATCCTGACCACGCATTATAAAAAGCGGCCATGTCACTTGCAATCATTGGATTTTTAATAAGTGTATTCAGTCAATGAAACAGCCGAGAAAACGTGAAAAATATTGAAATCAAACAAATGATTGCCAAAAGTAATCGATCTGGAACAATTTACCTTCTTTGTAAATAAAGAAAATAGGAATATTTTTTGTTCTATGTATCATTTGCTGTATATTAACAGGATAAAAGAGTTCTTCAACAGTAACTCGATATCTTACTAATCAACAAAGCGTCGTTTATTATCCTAGTAATGAAATAACCGGGCGATTAACGCGTATCCAGATTCAGTTCATGTACATACGTTTTCATTCAACAGTTCCAAACCGATATTAATTTTATTTGGTAAAATTATTATATCGATCAATCCAATTGTATTTGTCCAATTTTCTATAATGTTGCCGCTTGACATTTTTTATTCGTAATCTTTTTACCAGTATTCTCTATCCTTCAGTAAATATAAGACTATAAAATTTTAAAAAATATTTGGCCAATACTTTTAGTATTTTAGCGGTTTTAAGTCAGATTCCCGGGCGAAAACATGCGTTGGGAAAATCTTTCTAATTTCTGTAATTTTTTAGATATCAAATCAAAAGAAAAATTAACAATAAGATAAGGGCATGCTTTATGTTACAAAATAAATAAATGCTTTGTATTTTTGTTCCCACAATTCATTACCTAAATAGTGAAGAAAGTTATTTAAAAAATTCTCGAAAATGAATAAAAAACGAGAATTTTACGAGATTGACCCACTTTTAATTATTTTTTATTTTATAGCTTTGTTATAGCCCTACATACTGTAAAAATTTCTATCTTGAGATTATAGTCCTTTTTTTATATGGATTTTCAAAAATGGCATAAAATTAATTATTTGTTATGTTTGCACGGAAACATCTCAAAAGGGACTGAGTGAAGATTTTTGAAACTAAT
The DNA here is from genome assembly GCA_023052935.1 of Piezodorus guildinii. NCBI lineage: Eukaryota > Metazoa > Arthropoda > Insecta > Hemiptera > Pentatomidae > Piezodorus > Piezodorus guildinii. The sequence goes on from CM041298.1 coordinate 52,390,942, forward strand.
ACAGATTACCTATCTATACGATCTGTTTGAAGTGATATAAATTTGGTCATTGAGACTAAGCTGGTTCTGGATTTGTAATATTCTCCTCACTGTTAAAATAACGTTTTCTTTAAAAAATATTAACTCCGATAATTTTGTGTTTTTAAGAACGAAACAAAAACTAGAACGATGATGAGAGTATTATATATAATTTTGGTCCTTACTACACATTACCTAAGTAGCCAAGAAAATGGTTAAAAAATTTCACGAAAAATTACATCAACTGAAACCTTTGGCGTGCTTTGACTAGGTAGAAATGATTTTCATGCTTAATTTGTTTTCCTTACATAGCCTTATCTTTGCACTACTTGTTTTATAAATTTTGACTGTGTAAGCTATGTCCTTTTTTCCAATATAAATTTTAAAATAAGGATTTTTTCCCAGCTCAGTAATATTTATAGTATTTCTACCCATATTTATTAAAAAAAGTTCTGATCCTTCTGTACCTTACATTGCATGTCATAGTCTCCCTTTTAAGTTATGATTTTTTTAATCGTTTTTATGCTCTTGTTTTGACTTAATTTGCCATTAGGGATTGATTCACATGTTATTAGGTTTTAGATAAATTCAATGGAATCACATTAATTTTGCTGTGGATATCTGATATGACTATATTGATAAGGAACGATAAAACAGTTTTCTGTTCAATTGTGTTAAATTAAGTGTTTTTCTAAGTGTTATTAGTGCAGAAGGAATGTATACAATGCGTCAGTTATTTCAGATGTATTACTCAACTCTAGCACTTTTTACGTGCATGAAAGATCGTGAAACCTGTCTTAAAAATTACTCAAAGTAGTTTTAAAGTGTTTATCCAAATATCCAAAACTACCAATAAAATTTGAATAACTGAATAATCCCATATGGACTGCAAAGCCCCTTGTCGAACAATTACCTGCAAAAATATTTCACTTAAAAAAAACTACCAAAATTATAAGACCACTTAGGGAAGCTTTTGGATACGTAGATAACAATAATAGACATACAGGATTATACTAATCTACTGAAGACGAAAAAAATCTAGGAGATCTTTCGATGCGTCAACGTAATCGAATGGAATTCAGAAAAAAGTCAAGAATGACTGGAATAACATTGAGCGATGTAATTATTAATATTTGAATTTAATAAAAAAGTGGGGGTTACATTTGATGTAATGACTAGCATAACAGTATTTTATGCCAAAAGTCGCAGGTTCAAATCTCGCAGGCGGCTCCAGGATTTTTCGGTGTGAGTAAAATATTCTTAGTTATACCGTCCTTCGGAGCGGACTTATAAAGGTGGTCCCTGTCAGATATTCGTATGTCAGGTACTCGTTAAAGATCCCTATCCTAATTAAACCTGGATAAGCAAAATTTTGGGCTCCCACTGTAGCATCGTCCGACTAGTCCAAGCAGCCTAAAGTGACGTTCAATGAATAAATAAACAGAAAGTTTTCCATTGTTCTTTCCTTGACCAAAGCATTTTAGAAAAATGATATATGAAGTTATATCCGTTGTTATGAAAATGTATTGAAGGGTTTTTGGCAATATTTCAGTTTAAAACATACTTGTGTCTGTGGACGCTTCATGTAAAAAACATTTTACTTTTAACGGTTAATTAGTGAATTGACAATTCAAATGTTAATTATTACAGACTCTTAAATTAACGGGAAAGGTCTGAAAAAAAAGCGGATCATGTAATTTACACAAGCAAGGCTGTTGTAATTAGTTAACTAGCGACTGACGTCCATCGCCCAGACGAAATTATCCTGTGAATGGTGGATGAATTTTAAAATGAGCAGGTTGAATATAATACATTGGTTGTCTTAAAGTGATAATATTATATCTATAGTAAAAATAATCTTTAAACAAAAGAAAAAATACAGAACGATATATCGTTAGAGCACGTGGGTATATTAAGATGGACGTTTCTTCCTATTTTAATCAACCCTACACAAAGAAACGTCAATCGAGAATAAAAGCTTCAGAATTGAAATTTCCTCGAAAGATTTAAGGAAAATAAGGGATCGAATACGTAACAAGCCTTTCGGGTCAAAGTAGAGGGTAAGCAAGTAAAAGGATGGCCTAGAAGGAAATGAAAAGGAAGATGACATAAAGAGGGACTTGCAGAGAATAGGACTTCAATAGAATGGCAGAAAGGAATGCAGTTTTGTAGAAGAATGGAGAAGCCAGGTCGTTCAAGAAGGTAAGTTATGATGATAATGAATAATATTTAATGAAAAAATCTGGTGCGGGCAACACACGACTTTCACTTACCTCCGTTTTTAAAGTCGATTAAAGAATTTTCAAACAAAGTTAAAGATAAGAATGAGGAAAACTATATGAATGAACTAATTAAATTGAATTTCTATTGAAACATGTGTTTTTATTAAAAATCTATTATATCATTATCTGAAATAATCAGTTAGTTTCATTGGCTTTTCATCACTCTTTATTAACTTTTACAAGCTTGTGTATTAGATAATATTTTTTCTAATATCTTTAGCTTTCCAACGGTATATTATACATCTATATTACTGCTCTTATGTTCAAAACAAAATATTGCATTAAAACAATATTTTTTCAGTTTTCTCCTTTAGTTGTTTATCAAATTTGCTCAAATTTCATATTTAGCTTTTAATTATCAATGCTAACAAGATAATATAGTTATTTTTATAGAATCTACAGAATTAAAGGTACTTTAGAGGGAGAAAATTTAAAATATTGACATTTAAGCCCTGTCAGACTATTTTAATCAGAATAAAACCTACATGATATTTATGCCCATTTAACTTTATATCGACATAGCGAGTTTAATCAAAATTGTAGGAACCGCTTTTGAGAAAATCATAAAAAGGTACAATATGCATGGTATAAAGTGGCTCTTCTGGTTAGCCGATTTTAATGAAAAAGTTTTTGTAACATCTCGGGCTTATAGTTGTCTTAAATATGAAATTTTAGTTTCATAGGATTTTTCGTTTCCGCCCGGGAGTTACCACACAAGGACACGCACACAGACCATTTTGCGGGACTTGGTTATTTGGACTCGGGGGACCCTAAAACGTGTATTTCCATTTAAAACTGCAATACTTTTTCTTGCTATATAATTCATATATAGGTAAGTGAAAGTAAAAACAACATCAAACTTATGATCTTATTACTTTTGAATACAATTTATCAACAAGCAATATATATATATTAATCATTGCATAATTATACACACACGGAGCCTTCCCTTATATATAGATATATTAATACTATATATACATATATTTATAATGGAACGGAAGATTGAGATTCGAGTTGGTAATAGAAGATTTTGATGTTTGAAAGAAGATAAATGTTATAAAGGAATTCATCAGATGTTTTATTTTTATTTCCAGTCTTCGCTAAGTACTCCATACACCAGGCAACAGTAGTCAAATTTGGGGAGGAGATAACAGAGGAAACAAATAGCTGACTGGTTTTTAAAGGTAAAGCTCCTTAAAGCTGTTTAAGTATGGAAGTCGATTTTCGGGATATTTCAGATTCATGGTTATTCCAGGATAGGTTTTGTTTAAAGGTGACTCTAAGGTTCTTAACCGTATTTAGACTGAGACAGGGAATTTATTGATAAAGAGCAGCGGGTGATATGTAAGAGAGTTCAAGGTTGGTTTGGAGCCTATGAGGATTTCTTTAGTTTGTTTTACTTGCATTGAGCTGAAACTTTTTTTTATTTGCCCATTGAAAAATTTGATCAATATCATTTTTTACTTTATGGGTTGCTTTAAAGAGATTTGCAGGGTGAAAAGAAACGTATGTTTGTAGATCATCGGTGTAAAGTTGGTATCGGGAATGATGGATAGAATCCGGTAAGTCATTAATATAAATCGAAAAAAGAGTTGGTGGTTAAGTTTATGATTTAATATTGTAGTTACATGAAATACATCAAACGATCAAAGTTTTGGTTTGCTCTGTCACTGTATTGCAACGGCATGTACACTTAATTGCCAACATATAACAAAAATAATAAAAACCTGAAAAAAAAGGATAAACACAGTAAGAAGTTTATGTAATAGAAACTAAGATTATCGATGTCTGAGCTCAGTAAGACTTCGAGGACATTCTGGTCTGTCTTTATTTTGACGTAAGATGTGTGTTTATGGTATTCACTATTGTAGACAGGTTTTTCCATAGTAGATAAGAATTGCGGGAGCTGGCACACTTTTTTGCGCAGCCAATCAGATGCCAGCATTTGGTCACGTGACCTATGGCGGGAGATTTGAATTTGAATTTCGACCACGACCTAACCTTAACCACGCTGGTTCGCGCCATCGACCTAACCTAAACCACTAAGCCACGCCCCTTTTTAGTCACGTGACCCTTCATAAACCTAACCTAAACCACTAGGCCACGCCCCTTTTTGATCACGTGACCCCTGTTTGAGAGTATTAAGTCTTTATAAAGCATGAGTCTACCCGGCGTCCATTTTCTTTTCCCTACGTTTTGGGCTAATTTAGTATTTATAAAGCATGAGTCTACCCGTCCGCCATTTTCTTTCATGACGACACAATTTATAAAGCATGAGTCTACCCAGCGTCCATTTTCTTTTCCCTACGTTTTGGGCTAATTTAGTATTTATAAAGCATGAGTCTACCCGTCCGCCATTTTCTTTTATGACGTCACAATTTACAAAGCATGAGTCTACCATGCGTCCATTTTCTTTTCCCTACGTTTTGGGCTAATTTAGTATTTATAAAGCATGAGTCTACCCGTCCGCCATTTTCTTTCATGACGACACAATTTATAAAGCATGAGTCTACCCAGCGTCCATTTTCTTTTCCCTACGTTTTGGGCTAATTTAGTATTTATAAAGCATGAGTCTACCCGTCCGCCATTTTCTTTTATGACGTCACAATTTACAAAGCATGAGTCTACCATGCGTCCATTTTCTTTTCCCTACGTTTTGGGCTAATTTAGTATTTATAAAGCATGAGTCTACCCGTCCGCCATTTTCTTTTATGACGTCACAATTTACAAAGCATGAGTCTACCCGGCGTCCAGTTTCTTTTCCCTACGTTTTGGGCTAATTCAGTATTTATAAAGCATGAGTCTACCCGTCCGCCATTTTCTTTTATGACGTCACAATTTACAAAGCATGAGTCTACTCGACGTCCATTTTGCTCCCCCCACTCCTGCATTAGTTAACCAATCAGAGTGCCTAACTTGAGAGTTCCTCCCGGCTAGGTCCGATGGTCAAATTGTAATGTGTGCTTTTACGAAACCTTTCAAACTGTGACATAACCTTACTATTGTTTACATTTTTTGAAACCTCCCTTACTGTTACATAACCTTCTCATTGTTTACATTTTGCTCCCCCCACTCCTTCAATAGTTAACCAATGAGAGTGCCTAACTTGAGAGTTTATAAAGCATGAGTCTACCATGCGTCCACTTCCTTTTCCCTACGTTTTGGGCTAATTTAGTATTTATAATGCATGAGTCTACCCGTCCGCCATTTTGTTTTATGGCGTCACAATTTAAAAGCCTTAAGTCTATCCAGCCGCCATTTTGTTTTTTAATATAGGATTAGTATACCTGACCGGTTCGAGCATGCACCGACATGTCGAATCATGTAAAAACAGGTTAGCGAAAGTACAAGCAGGTTTGAATCATGTTGAAGCATGCAAGTAAGTGAAACGGAAACATGGACTTTGAACCTTCCTAATGCCTTTAATATAAACATCGTTATAGGGCTTCTTAATCCTATACAGCTTTGAACTTTGATACTTAATCCTACATTTTAAGTAGCGATAAAAAGTTCCTTAAGCTTAAACGTAAACATGGACTTTGAACCTTCTTAATGCCTTTAATATAAACATCGTTATACGGCTTCTTAATCCTGTACAGCTTTGAACTTTGATCCTTAATCCTAATATTTAAATAGCGATAAAAGGTTCCTTAAGCTCTTGGACTACGGTCTATTATCTTCCTATGTGTAATGATTTTTAATCCTATATAGCTTTGAACTTTGATTCTTAATCCTACTATTTAAATAGCGATAAAAGGCTCCTTAAGCTCTGAGACTTTGAAGCATTATTATATATATATAAATATAATGCGGACCTTGTACGTTTCATGTCTTAGTATAGTAAATCCCTAAAGATTTAATCGTAAAAAAGATAAATTTAAGACGTCAATATCAACTTCGTACTGATAATTGCTTAAAGTATAAATATTCCTTAAGCTCTGAGACTTTGAACCATTACCCTCTTAAGTATATATATAAATATAATGGGGATTTTGTACGTTTTATCTCTTAGTATAGTAAAAAGATTTAATCGTAAACAAGATAAATTTAAGACGTAAATATCAACTTTGTTCTAATAATTGCTGAAAGTATAAATATATAATAATATAAAACTTGTACCTATTTCGGTAGGCGAATATAATTTTTTTATATATTTTTTCAACCGTTTTAATTGTTTTCTCAACTTCTTAGACCATTTTTTACCTTTTCTATGTATTATTTACTTATCATTAACAATTCTGCTTTAGAATTGCTATTTCGCGATGTTTTCGGAAGAGTTCGTCTAGGCCGGCCTTCGGTCTTCTACCTCACCTAGTTGGACAATCTCTAATCCTTCCGAAAGAAATAAACAATGATATCGTTAATTCTATCGAAAAAACAACTAACTAGTGTTATCTCTTGCTAAGGTATTATCAATAATATAGCCGTGAATAATGATACACTACATCGTAATTATTTCGTATTACACGAGTTTATCGCATCATTATATAGTCGTTAAGTAATCAAAGTTTAGAACCTTTTTCAGTTCAATATTGAGCCTTCAGCTCTTTGATTTTGAATTTTTAATCTTTAAAAACATAATAAAAATAGTACGTTATGACAGAAAATTTCAATAAACACCTCTATCTAACTTTAACTAGTATACGACGCCCATTATTAATCACGTGACCTATGAACACATCCCCTTATTGTTCATGCCTTTTTCTAATCAGCTAATCAAATTGCTCCATTTTATGAATTTTAAAGTTCCTTCCGGCTAGGTCCGATGGTCATCGCTAACCTACTTATTGTAATTATAAAAAATTCAATCAACATTTCTACCTAAACTTAACTAACATACAATTCCCTTTTTAATCACGTGACCCTGGGACCCTGTTCTTATCATTCATACCCATCTCTAATCGGTGCTCTATTTTAAGCATCTGAAAGTTTGATCCGGCGAAGTCCGATGACACTTGCTAACCTACTCATTGTACTTATATTTTACGCATGCAAAAGTTCCTCCCGGCTAGTTCCGATGGTACTCGCTAGCTTACTCATTGTACTTATAATTTAAATATCCGAAAGTTCCTCCCGGTTAGTTCTGATGATACTCGCGGACCCATTGCCAAGTTTACTTTCTTTTTTCTTTTTCTTTTTTAAGCCTTCCTAACTGTTACATAACCTTCTCAATGAATGAAAATTTTGTAGCATGTTCAATAGTATAATTTTCGGTAATATTTCTATACCTTTCTTATTTAATTTAATTGTCTCCTAACTTAGTCGCAGAACACACATTACTTTATAAAATATCCGCAAGAGCGCAGCACCCACTCTATTTTGTAATATGTCCAACAGGGCGAAGCTCCTATTCCTTTGGGATTGTATATGTTATCCTCCCAATAATGTTTTGTAGAAGCTGAGTGTGCCCAACCGCCATTTTTTTTTTTTTATGGCGCCACCATGTTTGAAGCATAAATATTTATATACACAATGATATAAAACTTCATTTTCGACCTATTACGGTCGGAAATTTGTTTTTTATACATAATATTTTCAGCATTTACAATTGTTTTTGCGCCTTCTCAGACGGTTATTTACCTGTCCGGACGATTACTTAATTTTAATTAACAACCATGGTCTGCCCAGATCTGGATTACCCTCATACTCGGAAAGCTTTGACCTTCCCCACTCCTTTTCATCCCAACATCGGTACACACCTCCTAATCCTTTAAGCCTTGGACTTTGAACAGATAATTCCTAAATTTTGTAAACAAAGGAGACTATAAATAGGGATGGTTTTCTAGGCCTCTTTCTCATTCTCTTTTACAGCCTCTTGAAAGATAATTTTAAACGTGTCAGTACTGTTTTATTGAACTGTTTTTCATTTTGGCTTTAAATTGTAGATCATTATAAGTTTTTCAACTATTTTCCATTTTTCTTTTACCCTTCGGATTTTCTAATTTTTAGAAGAAATTTATTCATTTATTATTTGAGTCTACCCGGCGTCCATTTTCTTTTCCCTACGTTTTGGGCTAATTTAGTCTTTATAAAGCATGAGTCTACCCGGCGTCCATCTTCTTTTCCCTACGGTTTGGGCGTGTTTAGTATTTATAAAGCATGAGTCTACCCGGACGCCCTTTTGTTTTTATGACGTCACCATTTAAATAATGTAAACCTGTTCGAGCATGCAGCGACATGTCGAATCATGTAGAAACAGATTTGTGCAAGTACAAACAGGTTTGAATCATGTTGAAGCATGCAGGTATGTGAAACGGAAACATGGACTTTGAACCTTCCTAATGCCTTTAATATAAACATCGTTATAGGGCTTCTTAATCCTATACAGCTTTGAACTTTGATCTTTAATCCTACATTTTAAGTAGTGATAAAAAGTTCCTTAAGCTTAAACGTAAACATGGACTTTGAACCTTCTTAATGCCTTTAATATAACGATGTTTATATTAAAGGCATTAAGAAGGTTCAAAGTCCATGTTTACGTTTAAGCTTAAGGAACTTTTTATCACTACTTAAAATGTAGGATTAAAGATCAAAGTTCAAAGCTGTATAGGATTAAGAAGCCCTATAACGATGTTTATATTAAAGGCATTAGGAAGGTTCAAAGTCCATGTTTCCGTTTCACATACCTGCATGCTTCAACATGATTCAAACCTGTTTGTACTTGCACAAATCTGTTTCTACATGATTCGACATGTCGCTGCATGCTCGAACAGGTTTACATTATTTAAATGGTGACGTCATAAAAACAAAAGGGCGTCCGGGTAGACTCATGCTTTATAAATACTAAACACGCCCAAACCGTAGGGAAAAGAAGATGGACGCCGGGTAGACTCATGCTTTATAAAGACTAAATTAGCCCAAAACGTAGGGAAAAGAAAATGGACGCCGGGTAGACTCAAATAATAAATGAATAAATTTCTTCTAAAAATTAGAAAATCCGAAGGGTAAAAGAAAAATGGAAAATAGTTGAAAAACTTATAATGATCTACAATTTAAAGCCAAAATGAAAAACAGTTCAATAAAACAGTACTGACACGTTTAAAATTATCTTTCAAGAGGCTGTAAAAGAGAATGAGAAAGAGGCCTAGAAAACCATCCCTATTTATAGTCTCCTTTGTTTACAAAATTTAGGAATTATCTGTTCAAAGTCCAAGGCTTAAAGGATTAGGAGGTGTGTACCGATGTTGGGATGAAAAGGAGTGGGGGAAGGTCAAAGCTTTCCGAGTATGAGGGTAATCCAGATCTGGGCAGACCATGGTTGTTAATTAAAATTAAGTAATCGTCCGGACAGGTAAATAACCGTCTGAGAAGGCGCAAAAACAATTGTAAATGCTGAAAATATTATGTATAAAAAACAAATTTCCGACCGTAATAGGTCGAAAATGAAGTTTTATATCATTGTGTATATAAATATTTATGCTTCAAACATGGTGGCGCCATAAAAAAAAAAAAAATGGCGGTTGGGCACACTCAGCTTCTACAAAACATTATTGGGAGGATAACATATACAATCCCAAAGGAATAGGAGCTTCGCCCTGTTGGACATATTACAAAATAGAGTGGGTGCTGCGCTCTTGCGGATATTTTATAAAGTAATGTGTGTTCTGCGACTAAGTTAGGAGACAATTAAATTAAATAAGAAAGGTATAGAAATATTACCGAAAATTATACTATTGAACATGCTACAAAATTTTCATTCATTGAGAAGGTTATGTAACAGTTAGGAAGGCTTAAAAAAGAAAAAGAAAAAAAGAAAGTAAACTTGGCAATGGGTCCGCGAGTATCATCAGAACTAACCGGGAGGAACTTTCGGATATTTAAATTATAAGTACAATGAGTAAGCTAGCGAGTACCATCGGAACTAGCCGGGAGGAACTTTTGCATGCGTAAAATATAAGTACAATGAGTAGGTTAGCAAGTGTCATCGGACTTCGCCGGATCAAACTTTCAGATGCTTAAAATAGAGCACCGATTAGAGATGGGTATGAATGATAAGAACAGGGTCCCAGGGTCACGTGATTAAAAAGGGAATTGTATGTTAGTTAAGTTTAGGTAGAAATGTTGATTGAATTTTTATAATTACAATAAGTAGGTTAGCGATGACCATCGGACCTAGCCGGAAGGAACTTTAAAATTCATAAAATGGAGCAATTTGATTAGCTGATTAGAAAAAGGCATGAACAATAAGGGGATGTGTTCATAGGTCACGTGATTAATAATGGGCGTCGTATACTAGTTAAAGTTAGATAGAGGTGTTTATTGAAATTTTCTGTCATAACGTACTATTTTTATTATGTTTTTAAAGATTAAAAATTCAAAATCAAAGAGCTGAAGGCTCAATATTGAACTGAAAAAGGTTCTAAACTTTGATTACTTAACGACTATATAATGATGCGATAAACTCGTGTAATACGAAATAATTACGATGTAGTGTATCATTATTCACGGCTATATTATTGATAATACCTTAGCAAGAGATAACACTAGTTAGTTGTTTTTTCGATAGAATTAACGATATCATTGTTTATTTCTTTCGGAAGGATTAGAGATTGTCCAACTAGGTGAGGTAGAAGACCGAAGGCCGGCCTAGACGAACTCTTCCGAAAACATCGCGAAATAGCAATTCTAAAGCAGAATTGTTAATGATAAGTAAATAATACATAGAAAAGGTAAAAAATGGTCTAAGAAGTTGAGAAAACAATTAAAACGGTTGAAAAAATATATAAAAAAATTATATTCGCCTACCGAAATAGGTACAAGTTTTATATTATTATATATTTATACTTTCAGCAATTATTAGAACAAAGTTGATATTTACGTCTTAAATTTATCTTGTTTACGATTAAATCTTTTTACTATACTAAGAGATAAAACGTACAAAATCCCCATTATATTTATATATATACTTAAGAGGGTAATGGTTCAAAGTCTCAGAGCTTAAGGAATATTTATACTTTAAGCAATTATCAGTACGAAGTTGATATTGACGTCTTAAATTTATCTTTTTTACGATTAAATCTTTAGGGATTTACTATACTAAGACATGAAACGTACAAGGTCCGCATTATATTTATATATATATAATAATGCTTCAAAGTCTCAGAGCTTAAGGAGCCTTTTATCGCTATTTAAATAGTAGGATTAAGAATCAAAGTTCAAAGCTATATAGGATTAAAAATCATTACACATAGGAAGATAATAGACCGTAGTCCAAGAGCTTAAGGAACCTTTTATCGCTATTTAAATATTAGGATTAAGGATCAAAGTTCAAAGCTGTACAGGATTAAGAAGCCGTATAACGATGTTTATATTAAAGGCATTAAGAAGGTTCAAAGTCCATGTTTACGTTTAAGCTTAAGGAACTTTTTATCGCTACTTAAAATGTAGGATTAAGTATCAAAGTTCAAAGCTGTATAGGATTAAGAAGCCCTATAACGATGTTTATATTAAAGGCATTAGGAAGGTTCAAAGTCCATGTTTCCGTTTCACTTACTTGCATGCTTCAACATGATTCAAACCTGCTTGTACTTTCGCTAACCTGTTTTTACATGATTCGACATGTCGGTGCATGCTCGAACCGGTCAGGTATACTAATCCTATATTAAAAAACAAAATGGCGGCTGGATAGACTTAAGGCTTTTAAATTGTGACGCCATAAAACAAAATGGCGGACGGGTAGACTCATGCATTATAAATACTAAATTAGCCCAAAACGTAGGGAAAAGGAAGTGGACGCATGGTAGACTCATGCTTTATAAACTCTCAAGTTAGGCACTCTCATTGGTTAACTATTGAAGGAGTGGGGGGAGCAAAATGTAAACAATGAGAAGGTTATGTAACAGTAAGGGAGGTTTCAAAAAATGTAAACAATAGTAAGGTTATGTCACAGTTTGAAAGGTTTCGTAAAAGCACACATTACAATTTGACCATCGGACCTAGCCGGGAGGAACTCTCAAGTTAGGCACTCTGATTGGTTAACTAATGCAGGAGTGGGGGGAGCAAAATGGACGTCGAGTAGACTCATGCTTTGTAAATTGTGACGTCATAAAAGAAAATGGCGGACGGGTAGACTCATGCTTTATAAATACTGAATTAGCCCAAAACGTAGGGAAAAGAAACTGGACGCCGGGTAGACTCATGCTTTGTAAATTGTGACGTCATAAAAGAAAATGGCGGACGGGTAGACTCATGCTTTATAAATACTAAATTAGCCCAAAACGTAGGGAAAAGAAAATGGACGCATGGTAGACTCATGCTTTGTAAATTGTGACGTCATAAAAGAAAATGGCGGACGGGTAGACTCATGCTTTATAAATACTAAATTAGCCCAAAACGTAGGGAAAAGAAAATGGACGCTGGGTAGACTCATGCTTTATAAATTGTGTCGTCATGAAAGAAAATGGCGGACGGGTAGACTCATGCTTTATAAATACTAAATTAGCCCAAAACGTAGGGAAAAGAAAATGGACGCATGGTAGACTCATGCTTTGTAAATTGTGACGTCATAAAAGAAAATGGCGGACGGGTAGACTCATGCTTTATAAATACTAAATTAGCCCAAAACGTAGGGAAAAGAAAATGGACGCTGGGTAGACTCATGCTTTATAAATTGTGTCGTCATGAAAGAAAATGGCGGACGGGTAGACTCATGCTTTATAAATACTAAATTAGCCCAAAACGTAGGGAAAAGAAAATGGACGCCGGGTAGACTCATGCTTTATAAAGACTTAATACTCTCAAACAGGGGTCACGTGATCAAAAAGGGGCGTGGCCTAGTGGTTTAGGTTAGGTTTATGAAGGGTCACGTGACTAAAAAGGGGCGTGGCTTAGTGGTTTAGGTTAGGTCGATGGCGCGAACCAGCGTGGTTAAGGTTAGGTCGTGGTCGAAATTCAAATTCAAATCTCCCGCCATAGGTCACGTGACCAAATGCTGGCATCTGATTGGCTGCGCAAAAAAGTGTGCCAGCTCCCGCAATTCTTATCTACTTTCCATAAATTTATTTTCTCTTTTTTTTTTTTTTTTACCATAATCATAAATGTGTTTTAGAATCGATAAAGTAGAAATAAAAATAGAAATAGAAAACAAACTTTATTCTGGGACAATGTCCCTTCAGAATAACATTAATGATAAAATAATAATTTATATCTGGCCTAAAACAATATAGAACTACATTTAAATAACAAAAGAAAGAGGATAAAAATAAATAAAAGGTCATTGTGACATCTCTATGTCTATCTATCTATCGGCGCTATGGTCCTTGTAGGACCTTGGCCTCCTCAACAATCCTCCTCCATTCTGACCTGTCCTCGGCAGCTCTTCTCCATCCGCTGACTCCCAACGACCGAAGGTCCTCCTCTACGTCCTGCAGCCAACGAAGTCTAGGTCTGCCCCTGCTCCTCTTTCCACCAGGGTGTCCCTCCATCATCATTTTAGGCAGCCTCCTACTTTCCATTCTCTGTACATGCCCCAGCCATCTTATTCTGGCACTCTTGATCTTGGCAACTATATCAGGTGTTTGATACAGAGTTCTAATTTCCTCATTCGTCTTCATTCGCCAACGATCTCCTTCTTTTGTAGGACCAAAGATTTTTCTGAGGATTTTCCTTTCCCACATGTTTAGCAGTCTTTCATCATTGCGTGTTAATGTCCGGTGTAAAGTTGGTATCGGGAATGATGGATAGAATCCGGTAAGTCATTAATATAAATCGAAAAAAGAGTTGGTGGTTAAGTTTATGATTTAATATTGTAGTTACATGAAATACATCAAACGATCAAAGTTTTGGTTTGCTCTGTCACTGTATTGCAACGGCATGTACACTTAATTGCCAACATATAACAAAAATAATAAAAACCTGAAAAAAAAGGATAAACACAGTAAGAAGTTTATGTAATAGAAACTAAGATTATCGATGTCTGAGCTCAGTAAGACTTCGAGGACATTCTGGTCTGTCTTTATTTTGACGTAAGATGTGTGTTTATGGTATTCACTATTGTAGACAGGTTTTTCCATAGTAGATAAGAATTGCGGGAGCTGGCACACTTTTTTGCGCAGCCAATCAGATGCCAGCATTTGGTCACGTGACCTATGGCGGGAGATTTGAATTTGAATTTCGACCACGACCTAACCTTAACCACGCTGGTTCGCGCCATCGACCTAACCTAAACCACTAAGCCACGCCCCTTTTTAGTCACGTGACCCTTCATAAACCTAACCTAAACCACTAGGCCACGCCCCTTTTTGATCACGTGACCCCTGTTTGAGAGTATTAAGTCTTTATAAAGCATGAGTCTACCCGGCGTCCATTTTCTTTTCCCTACGTTTTGGGCTAATTTAGTATTTATAAAGCATGAGTCTACCCGTCCGCCATTTTCTTTCATGACGACACAATTTATAAAGCATGAGTCTACCCAGCGTCCATTTTCTTTTCCCTACGTTTTGGGCTAATTTAGTATTTATAAAGCATGAGTCTACCCGTCCGCCATTTTCTTTTATGACGTCACAATTTACAAAGCATGAGTCTACCATGCGTCCATTTTCTTTTCCCTACGTTTTGGGCTAATTTAGTATTTATAAAGCATGAGTCTACCCGTCCGCCATTTTCTTTCATGACGACACAATTTATAAAGCATGAGTCTACCCAGCGTCCATTTTCTTTTCCCTACGTTTTGGGCTAATTTAGTATTTATAAAGCATGAGTCTACCCGTCCGCCATTTTCTTTTATGACGTCACAATTTACAAAGCATGAGTCTACCATGCGTCCATTTTCTTTTCCCTACGTTTTGGGCTAATTTAGTATTTATAAAGCATGAGTCTACCCGTCCGCCATTTTCTTTTATGACGTCACAATTTACAAAGCATGAGTCTACCCGGCGTCCAGTTTCTTTTCCCTACGTTTTGGGCTAATTCAGTATTTATAAAGCATGAGTCTACCCGTCCGCCATTTTCTTTTATGACGTCACAATTTACAAAGCATGAGTCTACTCGACGTCCATTTTGCTCCCCCCACTCCTGCATTAGTTAACCAATCAGAGTGCCTAACTTGAGAGTTCCTCCCGGCTAGGTCCGATGGTCAAATTGTAATGTGTGCTTTTACGAAACCTTTCAAACTGTGACATAACCTTACTATTGTTTACATTTTTTGAAACCTCCCTTACTGTTACATAACCTTCTCATTGTTTACATTTTGCTCCCCCCACTCCTTCAATAGTTAACCAATGAGAGTGCCTAACTTGAGAGTTTATAAAGCATGAGTCTACCATGCGTCCACTTCCTTTTCCCTACGTTTTGGGCTAATTTAGTATTTATAATGCATGAGTCTACCCGTCCGCCATTTTGTTTTATGGCGTCACAATTTAAAAGCCTTAAGTCTATCCAGCCGCCATTTTGTTTTTTAATATAGGATTAGTATACCTGACCGGTTCGAGCATGCACCGACATGTCGAATCATGTAAAAACAGGTTAGCGAAAGTACAAGCAGGTTTGAATCATGTTGAAGCATGCAAGTAAGTGAAACGGAAACATGGACTTTGAACCTTCCTAATGCCTTTAATATAAACATCGTTATAGGGCTTCTTAATCCTATACAGCTTTGAACTTTGATACTTAATCCTACATTTTAAGTAGCGATAAAAAGTTCCTTAAGCTTAAACGTAAACATGGACTTTGAACCTTCTTAATGCCTTTAATATAAACATCGTTATACGGCTTCTTAATCCTGTACAGCTTTGAACTTTGATCCTTAATCCTAATATTTAAATAGCGATAAAAGGTTCCTTAAGCTCTTGGACTACGGTCTATTATCTTCCTATGTGTAATGATTTTTAATCCTATATAGCTTTGAACTTTGATTCTTAATCCTACTATTTAAATAGCGATAAAAGGCTCCTTAAGCTCTGAGACTTTGAAGCATTATTATATATATATAAATATAATGCGGACCTTGTACGTTTCATGTCTTAGTATAGTAAATCCCTAAAGATTTAATCGTAAAAAAGATAAATTTAAGACGTCAATATCAACTTCGTACTGATAATTGCTTAAAGTATAAATATTCCTTAAGCTCTGAGACTTTGAACCATTACCCTCTTAAGTATATATATAAATATAATGGGGATTTTGTACGTTTTATCTCTTAGTATAGTAAAAAGATTTAATCGTAAACAAGATAAATTTAAGACGTAAATATCAACTTTGTTCTAATAATTGCTGAAAGTATAAATATATAATAATATAAAACTTGTACCTATTTCGGTAGGCGAATATAATTTTTTTATATATTTTTTCAACCGTTTTAATTGTTTTCTCAACTTCTTAGACCATTTTTTACCTTTTCTATGTATTATTTACTTATCATTAACAATTCTGCTTTAGAATTGCTATTTCGCGATGTTTTCGGAAGAGTTCGTCTAGGCCGGCCTTCGGTCTTCTACCTCACCTAGTTGGACAATCTCTAATCCTTCCGAAAGAAATAAACAATGATATCGTTAATTCTATCGAAAAAACAACTAACTAGTGTTATCTCTTGCTAAGGTATTATCAATAATATAGCCGTGAATAATGATACACTACATCGTAATTATTTCGTATTACACGAGTTTATCGCATCATTATATAGTCGTTAAGTAATCAAAGTTTAGAACCTTTTTCAGTTCAATATTGAGCCTTCAGCTCTTTGATTTTGAATTTTTAATCTTTAAAAACATAATAAAAATAGTACGTTATGACAGAAAATTTCAATAAACACCTCTATCTAACTTTAACTAGTATACGACGCCCATTATTAATCACGTGACCTATGAACACATCCCCTTATTGTTCATGCCTTTTTCTAATCAGCTAATCAAATTGCTCCATTTTATGAATTTTAAAGTTCCTTCCGGCTAGGTCCGATGGTCATCGCTAACCTACTTATTGTAATTATAAAAAATTCAATCAACATTTCTACCTAAACTTAACTAACATACAATTCCCTTTTTAATCACGTGACCCTGGGACCCTGTTCTTATCATTCATACCCATCTCTAATCGGTGCTCTATTTTAAGCATCTGAAAGTTTGATCCGGCGAAGTCCGATGACACTTGCTAACCTACTCATTGTACTTATATTTTACGCATGCAAAAGTTCCTCCCGGCTAGTTCCGATGGTACTCGCTAGCTTACTCATTGTACTTATAATTTAAATATCCGAAAGTTCCTCCCGGTTAGTTCTGATGATACTCGCGGACCCATTGCCAAGTTTACTTTCTTTTTTCTTTTTCTTTTTTAAGCCTTCCTAACTGTTACATAACCTTCTCAATGAATGAAAATTTTGTAGCATGTTCAATAGTATAATTTTCGGTAATATTTCTATACCTTTCTTATTTAATTTAATTGTCTCCTAACTTAGTCGCAGAACACACATTACTTTATAAAATATCCGCAAGAGCGCAGCACCCACTCTATTTTGTAATATGTCCAACAGGGCGAAGCTCCTATTCCTTTGGGATTGTATATGTTATCCTCCCAATAATGTTTTGTAGAAGCTGAGTGTGCCCAACCGCCATTTTTTTTTTTTTATGGCGCCACCATGTTTGAAGCATAAATATTTATATACACAATGATATAAAACTTCATTTTCGACCTATTACGGTCGGAAATTTGTTTTTTATACATAATATTTTTCAGCATTTACAATTGTTTTTGCGCCTTCTCAGACGGTTATTTACCTGTCCGGACGATTACTTAATTTTAATTAACAACCATGGTCTGCCCAGATCTGGATTACCCTCATACTCGGAAAGCTTTGACCTTCCCCACTCCTTTTCATCCCAACATCGGTACAACACCTCCTAATCCTTTAAGCCTTGGACTTTGAACAGATAATTCCTAAATTTTGTAAACAAAGGAGACTATAAATAGGGATGGTTTTCTAGGCCTCTTTCTCATTCTCTTTTACAGCCTCTTGAAAGATAATTTTAAACGTGTCAGTACTGTTTTATTGAACTGTTTTTCATTTTGGCTTTAAATTGTAGATCATTATAAGTTTTTCAACTATTTTCCATTTTTCTTTTACCCTTCGGATTTTCTAATTTTTAGAAGAAATTTATTCATTTATTATTTGAGTCTACCCGGCGTCCATTTTCTTTTCCCTACGTTTTGGGCTAATTTAGTCTTTATAAAGCATGAGTCTACCCGGCGTCCATCTTCTTTTCCCTACGGTTTGGGCGTGTTTAGTATTTATAAAGCATGAGTCTACCCGGACGCCCTTTTGTTTTTATGACGTCACCATTTAAATAATGTAAACCTGTTCGAGCATGCAGCGACATGTCGAATCATGTAGAAACAGATTTGTGCAAGTACAAACAGGTTTGAATCATGTTGAAGCATGCAGGTATGTGAAACGGAAACATGGACTTTGAACCTTCCTAATGCCTTTAATATAAACATCGTTATAGGGCTTCTTAATCCTATACAGCTTTGAACTTTGATCTTTAATCCTACATTTTAAGTAGTGATAAAAAGTTCCTTAAGCTTAAACGTAAACATGGACTTTGAACCTTCTTAATGCCTTTAATATAACGATGTTTATATTAAAGGCATTAAGAAGGTTCAAAGTCCATGTTTACGTTTAAGCTTAAGGAACTTTTTATCACTACTTAAAATGTAGGATTAAAGATCAAAGTTCAAAGCTGTATAGGATTAAGAAGCCCTATAACGATGTTTATATTAAAGGCATTAGGAAGGTTCAAAGTCCATGTTTCCGTTTCACATACCTGCATGCTTCAACATGATTCAAACCTGTTTGTACTTGCACAAATCTGTTTCTACATGATTCGACATGTCGCTGCATGCTCGAACAGGTTTACATTATTTAAATGGTGACGTCATAAAAACAAAAGGGCGTCCGGGTAGACTCATGCTTTATAAATACTAAACACGCCCAAACCGTAGGGAAAAGAAGATGGACGCCGGGTAGACTCATGCTTTATAAAGACTAAATTAGCCCAAAACGTAGGGAAAAGAAAATGGACGCCGGGTAGACTCAAATAATAAATGAATAAATTTCTTCTAAAAATTAGAAAATCCGAAGGGTAAAAGAAAAATGGAAAATAGTTGAAAAACTTATAATGATCTACAATTTAAAGCCAAAATGAAAAACAGTTCAATAAAACAGTACTGACACGTTTAAAATTATCTTTCAAGAGGCTGTAAAAGAGAATGAGAAAGAGGCCTAGAAAACCATCCCTATTTATAGTCTCCTTTGTTTACAAAATTTAGGAATTATCTGTTCAAAGTCCAAGGCTTAAAGGATTAGGAGGTGTGTACCGATGTTGGGATGAAAAGGAGTGGGGGAAGGTCAAAGCTTTCCGAGTATGAGGGTAATCCAGATCTGGGCAGACCATGGTTGTTAATTAAAATTAAGTAATCGTCCGGACAGGTAAATAACCGTCTGAGAAGGCGCAAAAACAATTGTAAATGCTGAAAATATTATGTATAAAAAACAAATTTCCGACCGTAATAGGTCGAAAATGAAGTTTTATATCATTGTGTATATAAATATTTATGCTTCAAACATGGTGGCGCCATAAAAAAAAAAAAAATGGCGGTTGGGCACACTCAGCTTCTACAAAACATTATTGGGAGGATAACATATACAATCCCAAAGGAATAGGAGCTTCGCCCTGTTGGACATATTACAAAATAGAGTGGGTGCTGCGCTCTTGCGGATATTTTATAAAGTAATGTGTGTTCTGCGACTAAGTTAGGAGACAATTAAATTAAATAAGAAAGGTATAGAAATATTACCGAAAATTATACTATTGAACATGCTACAAAATTTTCATTCATTGAGAAGGTTATGTAACAGTTAGGAAGGCTTAAAAAAGAAAAAGAAAAAAAGAAAGTAAACTTGGCAATGGGTCCGCGAGTATCATCAGAACTAACCGGGAGGAACTTTCGGATATTTAAATTATAAGTACAATGAGTAAGCTAGCGAGTACCATCGGAACTAGCCGGGAGGAACTTTTGCATGCGTAAAATATAAGTACAATGAGTAGGTTAGCAAGTGTCATCGGACTTCGCCGGATCAAACTTTCAGATGCTTAAAATAGAGCACCGATTAGAGATGGGTATGAATGATAAGAACAGGGTCCCAGGGTCACGTGATTAAAAAGGGAATTGTATGTTAGTTAAGTTTAGGTAGAAATGTTGATTGAATTTTTATAATTACAATAAGTAGGTTAGCGATGACCATCGGACCTAGCCGGAAGGAACTTTAAAATTCATAAAATGGAGCAATTTGATTAGCTGATTAGAAAAAGGCATGAACAATAAGGGGATGTGTTCATAGGTCACGTGATTAATAATGGGCGTCGTATACTAGTTAAAGTTAGATAGAGGTGTTTATTGAAATTTTCTGTCATAACGTACTATTTTTATTATGTTTTTAAAGATTAAAAATTCAAAATCAAAGAGCTGAAGGCTCAATATTGAACTGAAAAAGGTTCTAAACTTTGATTACTTAACGACTATATAATGATGCGATAAACTCGTGTAATACGAAATAATTACGATGTAGTGTATCATTATTCACGGCTATATTATTGATAATACCTTAGCAAGAGATAACACTAGTTAGTTGTTTTTTCGATAGAATTAACGATATCATTGTTTATTTCTTTCGGAAGGATTAGAGATTGTCCAACTAGGTGAGGTAGAAGACCGAAGGCCGGCCTAGACGAACTCTTCCGAAAACATCGCGAAATAGCAATTCTAAAGCAGAATTGTTAATGATAAGTAAATAATACATAGAAAAGGTAAAAAATGGTCTAAGAAGTTGAGAAAACAATTAAAACGGTTGAAAAAATATATAAAAAAATTATATTCGCCTACCGAAATAGGTACAAGTTTTATATTATTATATATTTATACTTTCAGCAATTATTAGAACAAAGTTGATATTTACGTCTTAAATTTATCTTGTTTACGATTAAATCTTTTTACTATACTAAGAGATAAAACGTACAAAATCCCCATTATATTTATATATATACTTAAGAGGGTAATGGTTCAAAGTCTCAGAGCTTAAGGAATATTTATACTTTAAGCAATTATCAGTACGAAGTTGATATTGACGTCTTAAATTTATCTTTTTTACGATTAAATCTTTAGGGATTTACTATACTAAGACATGAAACGTACAAGGTCCGCATTATATTTATATATATATAATAATGCTTCAAAGTCTCAGAGCTTAAGGAGCCTTTTATCGCTATTTAAATAGTAGGATTAAGAATCAAAGTTCAAAGCTATATAGGATTAAAAATCATTACACATAGGAAGATAATAGACCGTAGTCCAAGAGCTTAAGGAACCTTTTATCGCTATTTAAATATTAGGATTAAGGATCAAAGTTCAAAGCTGTACAGGATTAAGAAGCCGTATAACGATGTTTATATTAAAGGCATTAAGAAGGTTCAAAGTCCATGTTTACGTTTAAGCTTAAGGAACTTTTTATCGCTACTTAAAATGTAGGATTAAGTATCAAAGTTCAAAGCTGTATAGGATTAAGAAGCCCTATAACGATGTTTATATTAAAGGCATTAGGAAGGTTCAAAGTCCATGTTTCCGTTTCACTTACTTGCATGCTTCAACATGATTCAAACCTGCTTGTACTTTCGCTAACCTGTTTTTACATGATTCGACATGTCGGTGCATGCTCGAACCGGTCAGGTATACTAATCCTATATTAAAAAACAAAATGGCGGCTGGATAGACTTAAGGCTTTTAAATTGTGACGCCATAAAACAAAATGGCGGACGGGTAGACTCATGCATTATAAATACTAAATTAGCCCAAAACGTAGGGAAAAGGAAGTGGACGCATGGTAGACTCATGCTTTATAAACTCTCAAGTTAGGCACTCTCATTGGTTAACTATTGAAGGAGTGGGGGGAGCAAAATGTAAACAATGAGAAGGTTATGTAACAGTAAGGGAGGTTTCAAAAAATGTAAACAATAGTAAGGTTATGTCACAGTTTGAAAGGTTTCGTAAAAGCACACATTACAATTTGACCATCGGACCTAGCCGGGAGGAACTCTCAAGTTAGGCACTCTGATTGGTTAACTAATGCAGGAGTGGGGGGAGCAAAATGGACGTCGAGTAGACTCATGCTTTGTAAATTGTGACGTCATAAAAGAAAATGGCGGACGGGTAGACTCATGCTTTATAAATACTGAATTAGCCCAAAACGTAGGGAAAAGAAACTGGACGCCGGGTAGACTCATGCTTTGTAAATTGTGACGTCATAAAAGAAAATGGCGGACGGGTAGACTCATGCTTTATAAATACTAAATTAGCCCAAAACGTAGGGAAAAGAAAATGGACGCATGGTAGACTCATGCTTTGTAAATTGTGACGTCATAAAAGAAAATGGCGGACGGGTAGACTCATGCTTTATAAATACTAAATTAGCCCAAAACGTAGGGAAAAGAAAATGGACGCTGGGTAGACTCATGCTTTATAAATTGTGTCGTCATGAAAGAAAATGGCGGACGGGTAGACTCATGCTTTATAAATACTAAATTAGCCCAAAACGTAGGGAAAAGAAAATGGACGCATGGTAGACTCATGCTTTGTAAATTGTGACGTCATAAAAGAAAATGGCGGACGGGTAGACTCATGCTTTATAAATACTAAATTAGCCCAAAACGTAGGGAAAAGAAAATGGACGCTGGGTAGACTCATGCTTTATAAATTGTGTCGTCATGAAAGAAAATGGCGGACGGGTAGACTCATGCTTTATAAATACTAAATTAGCCCAAAACGTAGGGAAAAGAAAATGGACGCCGGGTAGACTCATGCTTTATAAAGACTTAATACTCTCAAACAGGGGTCACGTGATCAAAAAGGGGCGTGGCCTAGTGGTTTAGGTTAGGTTTATGAAGGGTCACGTGACTAAAAAGGGGCGTGGCTTAGTGGTTTAGGTTAGGTCGATGGCGCGAACCAGCGTGGTTAAGGTTAGGTCGTGGTCGAAATTCAAATTCAAATCTCCCGCCATAGGTCACGTGACCAAATGCTGGCATCTGATTGGCTGCGCAAAAAAGTGTGCCAGCTCCCGCAATTCTTATCTACTTTCCATAAATTTATTTTCTCTTTTTTTTTTTTTTTACCATAATCATAAATGTGTTTTAGAATCGATAAAGTAGAAATAAAAATAGAAATAGAAAACAAACTTTATTCTGGGACAATGTCCCTTCAGAATAACATTAATGATAAAATAATAATTTATATCTGGCCTAAAACAATATAGAACTACATTTAAATAACAAAAGAAAGAGGATAAAAATAAATAAAAGGTCATTGTGACATCTCTATGTCTATCTATCTATCGGCGCTATGGTCCTTGTAGGACCTTGGCCTCCTCAACAATCCTCCTCCATTCTGACCTGTCCTCGGCAGCTCTTCTCCATCCGCTGACTCCCAACGACCGAAGGTCCTCCTCTACGTCCTGCAGCCAACGAAGTCTAGGTCTGCCCCTGCTCCTCTTTCCACCAGGGTGTCCCTCCATCATCATTTTAGGCAGCCTCCTACTTTCCATTCTCTGTACATGCCCCAGCCATCTTATTCTGGCACTCTTGATCTTGGCAACTATATCAGGTGTTTGATACAGAGTTCTAATTTCCTCATTCGTCTTCATTCGCCAACGATCTCCTTCTTTTGTAGGACCAAAGATTTTTCTGAGGATTTTCCTTTCCCACATGTTTAGCAGTCTTTCATCATTGCGTGTTAATGTCCAGGACTCGCTTCCGTACATGACCACTGGCTGAAGGACAGTACAATATAGTCTTATCTTCAGTTCTCTGGATATATTCCTGTTCTGAAATATTTTCAGAAGAGACCAATAGCATCTATTGCCAGCTGTTATCCTTGCTTTAATTTCGTCTCTAATCTTGTGTGATAACAGTGCCTAGATACTTAAACTGTGGTACTCTCTCGAACCTATATCCAGCCCCCTCGATATACCTGTTTCCTCCTTCTTCCCTGCTGATCCTCATATACTTAGTTTTTTTCGTATTTATGATCAGTCCTGTTCTCCTCGCAGCCACTTCGCATTCCTCGAAAGCTCCAAGTAAAGCACTGGTTGTTCTTCCGGTTATCACAAGATCATCTGCAAACGCTAGATGTTGCGTCAGTCTGTGATAAATACATCCTCCAGGCCTTGTCCTTATTGACCTCATGACCACTTCCAATAACAAATTGAATAGGACTGGAGAAAGAGGATCGCCCTGCTTAACACCTTTCTGAATTTCAAAAGAGGTTGACATTTCACCTTGAATTTTGACAACTCCTTGACTATTCTGCAGGGTCATCTTGATAAGCCTGATAAGCTTTAAAGGATATCCTAGGTGTTTTTAACTTTTCATAGATTACGCTTCTATTTATGCTGTCGTATGCTTGCTTGTAATCAATGAACAGATGATGTTGTTCAACATTCCATTCCCAGCATTTTTCTAACATCATCCTCTATACATCTCTATGTACATATTCAAAAAAAATGAATAAGAATCAACCTAAAATATATCTTTTACATCTCATTAAAGTATATAAACAAATCACCTCACATAAATAGGCATAATAAAAATTAAAATTAGCTTACATCGGACTGGAGAGAAAGGAAGTATTGAAAGAGGAGGGATTTAAATGATGGTAGAGAAGGAGCATGTCGGATGTTTGAAGGAAGAGTATTCCATAAGGCAGTGGAACGGGCTAAAAAAGGAGCAATCATATTTTTTGGTTCTGTGGAAAGGAGTTTGTAGGTCGGACAGACGGGATCTTGTTTCCTGGTGAGGGGTTGAGGATTTAAATACCAGAAGGCTGTAGACATAAAATGATTGGTGGGAGTTAATGATTTGATAAAGGAATGATCCAAGGAAATATTGTATTGTGTTGTAAAATAAGTTCATAACGTTTTTTACTGTTGATCTCAATAAAAACTTCAGATTCTTGATTTCTTCTTTAATCTGTAATATATACGACCCATTTTGATCTATTATATGTTGCTATCTTCTAGGTAATTTTGGGAATTAGTTCATCATCAAAGGACGACCCGAGCGCTTTGCGTCTTTCATGTCAAAATTTCCGGTTATGAACCGATCAAACCACTAACGGACGGTGCTATAAGGCATCATCGTCATATAAACTGCAAGTTTTGTTAACCATCTGTGCAGCGGATTTTCTTTTCCGAAAAAAAAAATCATTAAATGACGTAAATGAAATTTTTTTCTCTTCCATTTTGAGCAAGCAAAATACCACTTAAAGATAAAAGGAATCTCTGTTGAAATGTATGCATAAAAGCACCTTAACTATGTTTTTAGTAGAATAGAATATACTTTTATTGCAATCGGAGAAGTCCCCATACAATAGGAGCGTGTACATAAATCATATTTATATGAACAATTTTCTAGATTTGGGTGTAATAAACAAAAGATATATGTACATAGACATATATGAGTACAATAAAAAATAAATTTAGCCAAAATGAAAACAAAATAAAATAAATAATAATTAGCAAAAAATATACTCCTTTTCGTATGGGTTCAAAAAAAAAAAAAATCATAATAAATAAATTAAGATACATTTTTAAGTCAGTGATATATCACAAATTTTTCTCTGGTGCAAAAGTACAGTTTTTTTTGGTATTTTCAGAGGTATTTTTGAGTAATAGTATGAAGTTTGAAGGTGTTAACTGGACTGTAGCTGGTATGATGGATGAGCGGTAGGATATTTGTTTATTCGTTTAACGTCCCTTTATGCTGCTATGGCTTATCCAGGTTTTATTAGGAGAGGGTTCTTTAACGAGTACCTTACATCACACAGGCTCAGTACCACCTTTAACGTCTCCTCCGAAGGACGGCATAACTAAGGATTTTTACTCCCATTAAAAAATGCTATGGCCACCTGCAGGTTTGAACCCGGGACCTTTGGCATAGGAGGCTGTTATGCTAACCACCATGCTACAGGTAACCCCTTAGCGATAAGATGTTTTTAGTATATGTAAACATTATTGAACAAGTAAACATGATTTTACAAACACAAATCGGATTAAATTGAAATATTCAAAAACGTTACGAACTTACTTTACAACCCAATATTATTTTCATGTAATATTGATCTTGGCTAGGGGTGTTTTTACTTTTACTATCAATATGGCCCCCTGGTTCATATGGCACCGTTATCCCTAAAAATTATCGGGACAAATAAAACTAAAATAAAGTATTAGAATAAAAGATGTAGTTAGAGAATGCTTATACTTCCAATAAAATTAATTTTCATTTAATTTACATAGAAATAAATAGTACTGATAAAAATATATAATAGTTTTGTTTTATGGAAATTAACTGCTACTGCCTAAGAAAAGAATTCGACCAAAAAAATAGTAATTTATAGATACAAGAGCCTTTTCTTAATAATGAGGGCAGTGAACCAGGTGGAGGTTCCTGGTTATTGACTTCCTCTATTTTACGAGATACAGCCATGTCCTTCTGATTGAGGTCAGACCTTTCGTTAAACGCTCTATCTCACAACTATCAACACAGTATCAACCACCAGCAGATCCATGGGAGAAGGAAATATTTAAATAAATGACTGATATATACTCAGCTCCACAAAAAAAGTGGTGCACTATGAAAAATTATTTTATTTTTTTCCCTGTGAATTATCGAAATTATTTGATTTAATGTGCATTACATCAAAATTTTTATAAAATAGTATTATTTTGAGATGATTTAGAGGTAAAATTAAGATTAAGAAACAAAAACTAAAGATTTATTTGAAAAAAAAAGATGGAAAAAAGAGAAAATTAACGAACACTTGCACTACAAAAAACAATTGGTTTCCTCTGTTAAATTCAACTTCCAATAACGTGCATTGCTTCCTCTTGCTTGAATTTCTAATAACCTTAATAACTGCCAATCAAGTGGCCAGTTGCTGAGTCGAAAATGGCCTTAGTCAGAGAAACGCTGCTCGGGTTCAATTATTTTCTGTCGATTTCAGAAGTTCATTAGAGACCGGCGTGATCAAGTAGATAGAGCAGCAGTCAACTGTTCTAGGGGCCCTGGATTCGAATCCCGGCTATGACAAAATATTATTTATTCCGTTAATGCAGTCGGGAGGCGACCCTTGGGTATGGAGCCCCTCCTGGGGCAGACCCATATAAAGTAGGTATCCAAAATATTGAGGAAAATCCCTAACGGCTGAGCGTGATCAAGAGCTAACACTTCATTGTACTGTCGTTGGCCCATAAACAGTACGAATCTCTACATGTACTGATCTCAAGACCCTTCATGGATTGTAGTGGTACAGTTTTTAGTTGTTGTTTTTTTTCAGTAGTTCTTTGTTAAATATAATAAATCAATATAAATATAAAAAAATAAAAACAATTGTTTATTCGCTTCCTCTTATTCTCTATTCTAAATGTCTATCCTAAAACAGCTCCAATTTTGAAACTGTATTTTTTGGAATACGCATTATGAGACATTAACATAAGATGAACGTACGATCACCTCCTGTGGTGTAGTAGCCCTACCATCTATACCTAAGGTGCAGGTAGCCCTATGTTATTTTAATGGGAATAAAAAATCCTTAGTTATGCCGTCCTTCGAAGGGGACGTGAAAAGATGACGCCAAGGCTGTGCAATGTCAGGTCTCATTAAAGATCCCTATCCTAATTAAACCTAGATAGACAAAATTTAGAAATTTTTTGTAGCGTCGTCAGGTTAGATACAACAGCATAAAGTGACGTTATGATAAATTAATAAATAAACAAACGAACGAACGTAGGTACAAATCCCTGAAATGAATGCAGTTTTTTAATACAATTTTTACTTTGAATCGCCGAACTATCAAAATATGCGAAATCTAGGGCTATTACTGCGTTATCTTTATCAGTTCTACAATCAACATATGTCTAAAAACGTTTTGAGGAGGCTGATCAATAAATTGCGATTAGATAACGTATTAAAATTTTATTATTAATTAATAATATATCGATTTATATTGTGAGTCGAAAGTTGGAATTGATATGACGTGTTGCAGCTTTGGCAGTCACCGAGGATATCTATTTCTGGAATAGTGATGCTGCTTCCTAGCCACGAATGTGAAACATCGCTACTGCTTTGAAAGATTATAGCATAGATTTTATCATAGATATATGATAGGTTTAAGATGTATATTTATGTCTAGAAAAAATTAAAAAAATCTGATGCCCGCAACATAAGTTAGAATTGAAAAAAAAAAATTAATTTCATTGAGTTTGATGGAAACATGTGTTTCAGATTAAATAATTTGAGGAGAGAATTATCTGAAACAATCGTTTGTTTTTACCCACTTTTCTTATTTTGTTATGAAATTCGTCCCACTTGCAAATTTAAGTGTTTTTTTTTTGGATGCTAACAAGATGAATCGCTGAATTTAATTTATTTTTCAGCAGCTTGGGATTTCGTTAGCCTTTGGTTAAAGACTGATCATTAAATTAATATACCGAGGTGGCAATGGATTAGTTACCCATTTCTTTAATAATGGAAAAAAAAAAACTTTACCTCTAAAACCCATGAAGGGTCTTGGGCTCTGTACATATAGAGATTTGTACTGTTTCTAAGCCAACAGCCGTGCAATGAGGTGATTAGGCCTTCATCGCGATCAGCCACCAAGGTTTCCCCCTCATTTTTGGGTACCCACTTTATAGAGGATGGGTCTGCCCCAGGAGGGTCTCCATATCCTAGGGTTGTGGAATTAACAGAATAAATAATATTATGACACAGCGGGGATTCGAACCCAGAACCCGAAGAACAGTTACCTAGTGCTCTATCCACAAGACCAATCTGCTCCCTTAATGATGGAAACCTTTAAGAAATCTATACGAAAAAAATTATATTTCTTGCCTGTTGTTTAAAAGTATGCGCAAACTACAAGTATTACTATGTCTATGATGATAAAGATGTCTTGGCAATGACATCGCCCAGGGTCGAAATTCGCTGTCTAAAATTACTCTTTCTATCTATAACTTTTATCATTTCTATTTTGCATTCTAATAAACGACAGAGTACACATATATAATTTCTCTACAAGTACTTTTTATTTCAATCTTTCAAATAATTTTTTAATTATTCAATTTTTACTGGTTTACTGATCAAGTATCGGTTATGAGATCTACCATATCACAAAAGAGATTTACGCTTACAAATCATTCAATCCAAGGCCTTGTGGATCACCTCGTATGCAACCTGTTTCGCAAGCAATACATTCCAGATCTCAATAGCACTGCGGACATCTTCAAAACAAAACTGCAACTAAAGTTTAATAAAAATCGTAATCAAAGACCTCTTGTATCAATGTACAATATTATTATTCTGATTCATTCTTTGTGTTATTTTTTGTATACAGTGTGGTCCAACCTTGGGTAGTCCGAACACTCCAGTAATCCGAACTTGCGAAAAAAAGGAAAAGAAAAATCTGGTGTGCACAACATTAAGAATTTTCAGTTACAGTTAGAGATGAAATAAATAGGTAAGTGAAAGTAAAAAGGTTAAAATTAATTGAATGATGTTTCGATAGAAACACGTGTTTTATTAAATAATCTATAAAATTATTAACTACAAAAATCAATTAGTTTAATATGCTTTTGATCACTCTCCATCAACTTTTACAATTTTGAGTTTAAGATATTATTTTTCTAAAATATTTAGCCTTCCAACGGTTTATTATACATCAATATTAATGTTCTTAAGTTCAAAAGCAAAAAATTGCAAAAAAATATTCGTTTTCTCTTTTATCCCTTTATTTGTTGAACTTATATATTTAACGATTTATTATCAATGTTAACAAGATGATATGTTTTTTTTTTGTTTTGTTTTATATTTACAAAATTTAAGATACTTTATAGAAACAAAATTTAAACTATTGGCATTTAATCCCTGTCAGACTATTTCAATCAGAATGAAACCTATATTATATTAAAGCCCATTAAATCTTACATCGATATATCGAGTTTACTCAAAATCGTTGGAGCCGTTTTTGAGAAAATCGTAAAAAGGTGCGTATATAAAGTATCTCTTCTTATGAGCTGATTTTGATGAAAAATTTGGTGTATTATCTCGGGCCTAAAGCTATCTTAAATATGAAATATCAGTTTCGTACGACTTTTCGTTATCGCTCTGACTTAAACTCCACAGACAGACACACACAAACGGACACACAGACTTTTTTGCGGTACTTGATTTGGACTCAGGAGACCGTAAAAATTGTATTTCCGTCAAAAACTGGAATTAAAAACTTTTTACAATCGCAATACTCCCCCTTACTATATATTTCATATCTGGGTAAGCGAAAGTAAAAAGGCTAAAGAATTACATTTGTGGAAACATTTTCTACAATAACCATTTAGTTTTATCCGCTTTTCATAACACTCCAGTACCTTATTCAACTTTTTATATAACAATTTTTTTCTTCAATCGTTAGCTTTCGATCGGTATATTACTATTCTTATGTTGCAAAAATAAAATTTACCTTAAAATTATTTTTAATCTTTAAAAATATTAAAATATTAGTCAATCTTTTCGCGTAAAGAAACCAATTTTCTAAAATTTGAGGAATTGTGTGTTAGGATGTGCAACACTTTTGACACCTGGTTGATGAGCTTCCTATGGGATTCGGTGACGATGCGTCAATCTAGAGTTGCTGTTTCTCAGACACCGTGAGGACTACTTCTTATTAGCGGCAGCTACACAAGGACACACAATTCAACCTTATATCAATCTGCAACTCTCTTCTGAACCGGTACAAAGAACGCATTTTCACAAAGAATAGTGAATAGTGACGAAAAGTCGATCTAGGATAAAGTAGGAAATCGTGGACAACCCCGAAGGCTGGCCTATATCCTTAGAAGCTGTTGCCCCACACAAGATGGGATTATCGTGGTGTGCTGTTTTACGGAATGTTTTAACAAGGAAAACCTCGATTGGCAGACTGCTCGTTGCTAACGTATTAGAACTATGTGTTTCGACGGAATCGCACAGAACTAGTCATTATGAAATATGTATTCTACCATGACAACGCTAGACCACCTCCAATAAGTATCAAAAGAATTCTTCGGACTTAGCACCATTCGACTAACATTATTTCCTCCAAAATTCAGTAATCACCCATCTCATTTTTTACCTGAGGGGACGAGACGTGTTTTTCAATCTACTATATTTCTCAGCATTTACATGTAGAAATAAAGAACTTCTTCTTCTTCGATCTTCCCTCAAATGGTGATGTCCGATGGGAATCAAATTCTGAACTTGAAGGTCTTCTTGAGGTTCTCCAGGGTACAGTAGAGCTTGGTCGCTAGGTTGGTAGAGTTTCGCCAGATCCGCTTCCTGATGTTTTCTAGCTGATGGCACTGCTGTAAGATGTGCTCTGCAGTCTGGTCTCCAGTATAGAACTGTAAAGAAGGTTGTTTGGTTGCGTTATATTATACATAGTTAAATAACGTTATACAATCTTTCAGCGCTTGATTTAACTAAATCAGAAATACTTAGAGTTTCTTTCTGGTCTTAATCTGTTGGTACTACATTGTCATGAATTAGATCTTATTATTTTTAGAAACACTTGTTTTCTCACTGTTGGCACTTAAGTCATTTTACAGTGCCACGTCCTAAATGATTCAGTATTACTCAATAATTGCTTTAAATCAGACATGAAAACAACTTTGAATTAAAAGGAAATGGGTTGTTTATGTAAGAGAATTCGCCGGGTGCTAGGGTCCAAAGGACATTGATCTATCGTTATCCAACCGCAATAAAAAGCGATCAATAACGATACAGATGTTAACCAGGCGAGAAGGTCATCTCAGTTTTGTGTCTTAAATTAAACTCCCTTCTTCTCTGCATTCCTTTGGCTTGTTTTTTTTTTTTTTTTAATATTATTTGTTCTTAAAACATTCTTTATAAATTAGTAGCACTTTGCACAACCTCTTATTACCAGCGTTACGATAATTATAACAAGGCCTCAAGAACCGAAATGTTCAATGTTGACATCACCAATTACTGCCTACATACTTCCTGTAACAAACCCAAACATTCATGGTAATCATTACATGATCCTCCGATTTATGTTTCTGCTTATATTTATCCCTATTACAAGTCGTACGTATTTATGCAGTCGTACAAACACTTCAACCAAGTGAATTTGTATTAATAAAATGGGACTGTAAATAATTAAATCCTATTTAATACTTACCAATACTTAATAATTTCTTTAGAGCGTTCTCTAATCTTGTTTAATCTCATTAAACTTCTTCAAAAATGTCTCAGTTATTTGATTTAAGAAAATTGACAGTGTTCTACGGATTTTTAAGATATTACTGAGAAAAAAAAATCACTGCCGCTGAAGCAACTCCTGAAATTATTAAATATGAAGTGGAAGACCAGCGCACTGCGCGGCATAGGCTTGAAAAGCTTAGCAGTGGAGACACAACGTTTGAAAGGAAGAAGGGTCCCTAGTGACCAGTAATGGATATTGATTATGTTCTGAAGAAAGCTATTGAGTTAAATCCGTCAAGTATTTGTATACTTACCATGGATTGTAATGGGTCGAAAGATACTGATTGCTGAGAAATGATTCCTCACGAACTCATTTCACAGCAATTTATTCAAAAATCCTTCTGATAAGTAATTTTACTGGGAGATTATCACCTGTGATAAAAATTGAGTTTATTGGCGAAATCCGAATAAACTTGAGCAATGGCTAGATCGTCGTTGCTGCAAAGAGGCAGTTTGAAAAACATTCATGTTTTGAATTTTGAA
This sequence comes from Piezodorus guildinii, assembly GCA_023052935.1. Taxonomy (NCBI): domain Eukaryota; kingdom Metazoa; phylum Arthropoda; class Insecta; order Hemiptera; family Pentatomidae; genus Piezodorus; species Piezodorus guildinii. Next base: position 52,424,072 of record CM041298.1, read on the forward strand.
GGTGTTATTCATCACAAATTTATTCCTGATGGATGCTCTATGAAACTTTAACTTTATTGCGAACAACTGGGAAAATTGTACAAAAATTTGTCAGAGCGTTTCCTGCTTTGATTAACCAAAAAGGATTTTTATTCCAACAAGACGATGCTCGTCCACACATTTCCCGTCGATCCAAAGAAAAGTTTAAAGAACTTCATGGGTTCGAACTCCTGCCTTATCCTCCGTATAGTCCAAACCACACACCATCGGATTACTATATGTTTCGTTAGGTAGTGCATTCTCTTCAAAGGAAAAAAAAATTGATAATTTTGGGGAAGTTGAAATTGTGGTCCAAGAGTTCTTTGGCAGCCATTCCAAAGCATTGTATCAGCGTGGGATCGAGCAATTGGCTAGTAGGTATCTAATGATAGAAGATAACAATGGACTATACTTTGAATATCCATTGCATTTTATATCAAAGGAATGATTAATAATACAAATATTTGGTTGAAAAACAGTATTTTTTTTTTTTTTTTTATATATATACTCTATAAATTTATTGTGCCAACGTTACAATACATTGTAGGTCTTCAATGAAAATTATATTATACATTACTGTTTGTTTCCATACTTTATCACTGTTATCATATTATTTTGTTTTAAACTTATTATGTGTTTTATTAAATAATCTATTATATTATTATCTGGGGCCCGTGGCTGAGTGGCTAGCGCGCTAGTCTCTCATGCTAAAGGTTGTGAGTTCGAATCCCAGTCCCGGCGGAGCTTTTATAAGGATGTAAATAAATGGGGATTCACTCAGTGTCTCTCCCTCGGGTATGTGAGACCTGTCGGCCAAATGGTGGCCACTCACAAAATTAGGCGTAGGGAGTGATACCCTACACTACAAAATGTATCGTTAAACGTGCGTTTAATCTCCCAGGGGAATACACCTCTAGAACCACGGCCTACACGACCTGTCGCGCCACTGTAAGAAGTGGAAGATTATCTTTCTTTTAATTGTATTGATTGTTTTTTTCTTAACCCAAATTAAGACCCACCATGTAGGCTGAAACCAACTTCTGTCTCAGCATTCCTTCAGTTACTCGGATCATAGCCACCCTAACAATTTAGCTTGCCTATTTCATTCGACGTGATGTGACCGCTTTAATTATATTTACAATGATGGAGTTTTGTTGACCGTAGAGAAATTAGATGAGGAAGATGGTTGGGGGTGCGGTTATAAATTAAAAACACACAATTAAAAATAAGCGTTATTTTAATTATGTGCCGACGTTTCGGCCTACAATGTGGGCCTTCATCAGGGCTAAAAGAAACAAGATAACAACCAATGTAATTATAGACTTAATAATGCGTTAGGTATATAATAATAATATGACAGTAATAAATTATGGGAACATAAATAATATTAAATGTAAAATGATAATAAGATGACAATTATAAAGTATGGAAATAAGGTGACAGTTATAAAGTATGGAAATAAACAAAATTAAGATGATAGTTATAAAGTATGGAAGTAGACATAATTGAGATGATAATATTGTAATGAGAATATATAAATAGAGACTGAGTAAATGAAAAAAAAAAATGATAAAGGAAAAATATGTGAAGAATTAAAATTTTAAATATTAACAATTTTGAGTTGATATATGACGGTAATATATTAAAAACATAGTTAAGAGTAAAGGTAATATATAAAAAAATATAGTCATTACAAAAGAGAAACAGTATGAATAAAAAATAATAATTTAAATTTTAAAATAATGTAATATTAAACTAATAATTATATGTCAGGATATGTAACGGAGAAAGATATGAGTATGGAAAGGGGAGAAAGAAATGGGCGATGAAAAAAGACCCTTATCAATAAGAAAAAATACTTACGTGACTCCGTGGAAGCTTTGCCTACAGAAGTGATGTTTCCCAGTTTAAAAAACGCTCATTGCGTGGAACGGAAAATATGAGAACTAGAATGTCCGTTAGGAAAATTCCAAGAAGCTAAGTTATGTTTACTGATTCGATTGTTAAAAAATAGCCAAAAGTCATTACTTGAGAGTACTTGAGTTATTACTTATGAGTATTTGATAAAATTGTAAGAAATAGTGACGAGGTAAAGATTAAAAGATTTTAAGTAATAACGGATGACGATGATAAATGATGAATGATGATAAGGTAATAACGAATGACGATAAGGAGCTGTCGAAGGAAATGATAAATAAACAGTAATCTAGTAGGTAAACAAATAAATAAATAAAAAAGGGGAGTACGAAAATTAAATAAATATATAAATAAAAAATTGATAATAAATAAATAAAAATAAAATTATGAAGAGATGATCAGATGGTTTATTAAATTTAATATTTGGGAATAAGCTAGTGACAAGTTATGTTTGTCAGTCTTTTGATTAACAGGAAGGGGTTCTAGTTGTATGTAAATGCATTCTGTAATGAGTCGTTTGTCATGGTTGGGAACAGTGGCAAGAATGGATGTTTTATCAAAATCAAAGGAATGGTTAAGGGTTAAGGAATGTTCTGAAAGTTTTGAAGCGGTAGAATTTTTGGAGGAAATTGTATATTTGTGTCGGGTGATGCGATCTTTAGAAGGTTTTTGGTTTCACCAATATAGGCAGAGTTGCAATTAGGAGTTCCGCAAGGGACTCTATAAACAATTTTTGAATTTTTGAATTTTCATTTACTTAGTCTCTATTTATATATTCTCATTACAATATTATCATCTCAATTATGTCTACTTCCATACTTTATAACTATCATCTTAATTTTGTTTATTTCCATACTTTATAACTGTCACCTTATTTCCATACTTTATAATTGTCATCTTATTATCATTTTACATTTAATATTATTTATGTTCCCATAATTTATTACTGTCATATTATTATTATATACCTAACGCATTATTAAGTCTATAATTACATTGATTGTTATCTTGTTTCTTTTAGCCCTGATGAAGGCCCACATTGTAGGCCGAAACGTCGGCACATAATTAAAATAACGCTTATTTTTAATTGTGTGTTTTTAATTTATGACCGCACCCCCAACCATCTTCCTCATCTAATTATATTTACAAGTCACGTATTCCGGTGTTGTATAAACACTTAAATTATGCAGTTGACGATGTATGTTCAGGGCCAACTTTCCGCTGTTTTCATCTAAACAAATAGATGTATTGTGTTTTTAAATTCTGTATTTCAGGTTGTGGGAGAGTATATACAAGCTGTTTTTAAGTTGTTTTTAAATTGTTTGTTTGAAAATAATTTACAACTATTAATCATCTGCAGCATCGATCAACATTTTCATTCTCATAATTTCAAATCGAAGCACCACTAAACCCCAGAAAAGCTATTTTAAATAACACTATTTTTCATCGGACGATTTCAAATAATTAGGTAATAAGTGATTATATAATAACTGTTTACCTTGTATTACTGTTTATATATATACCCATGTATGGCTCTCGCAGCCGATCTGGAAATAAAGAAATACTGGTGATAGAAACACAGGGCATTACGTTTTTGAATAGGACTCCAATGGTACATGTCATATACTATATGAAATACAATTTTATCAAATAATGTTGTCTCGCGTGAGTCGTCCTTCAAATAGACCAGTAAAGAGTTTCAAACAAAAAAGAACCTGGTTGTTATATGAAATGCTATTTCATTGGATATTTCACTGAATTTAACTGTAATAATATGTAGAAATAACATATCTATGGGAAAGAAAGTCCTTGGGCCACCTTTGGTGTAGTGGCTAGCATAACAGCGTACCATTTTTTTTTTAATCATTATTATTGTTATATATTTATTTTTAGTAGGAATTTATTTCTCCATTTATTCCTCGCGGATCAAACACTGACCTCAGCTTTTTTTTTTATAAATCGGTTTATTTTACCCTATCCGCTTATCTTAGATGTTGTTTTAAGCAGTCATAAAAACCATACTATTTTTCCTTTATAAACATGAATAAATATTTACATTTTGATTTATGAGACTACACCGACAACAACACTGGCAAATATTAACACAATAAAAAAACTGCAGATTATTACACAATGGTTTATTATTTCCAAATAATTATACTAGGGTATAGCAATTAATATAGCTGTTCAGGTAATTAACTTGTATAGCGATAAATTAATCAAAGGAGCAACGCTATGAATTTATGTTCAAGGAAATGGCCAATCACTACTGCTAAACTCATAACACTGTATCTCTTAATAGCCTGAAAATATGGTGCACGCAACACCAGACTTTCACTTACCTCCGTTGTTAAAATGAATTTTAGAAGTTTTAAAATAAATTAAAGATTAAAATAAATTGTAAAAGGAATAACTAAATTAAGTTTGAAAAGAAATATGTGTTTTATTAAATAATCAATTATAGTATCTACGGCAATCAGTTTGTTTTATTAGCCCTTTTATAATTTTATAATCACCCTGCGTTAACTTTTAGAATTTTGTGTATATGATAGTATTTTTTCTAAAATCTTTAGCTTTCCAACATTATGCATCTATATTACTATTCTTGTTCTCAAAAACACAAAAATTGCATTAAAAAAATATGTTTCCACTTTTTCTGTTTCTCTTGAAGTCATTAATCTGCTCCCACCATTATGACTAGACACATATTAAGCACGAATTTTCTTTCTTTCTTTATTTATTTTTAATTCCCGCCTCATCCCATCCTTGATTAGCCAATGAAGGTAGGCTGGTTTTGCATCATTTCAAAGCTAATTAAATGAAGAAGTTTTTTTCAAATCTGGGAAATTCAAAACATAGAGCAATAACTCGAACTGCTCGAAATATCCAAATATTCTTAGAAATATTGAAATTTAATTTTCAGCGTGACGTTGTGAGACACTTATTTTCCGAATAAGTCCTGGTTCGACTTCCTGACCTGGGAATTTTTTTCTTCTTTCATTTGGTTCCACTCATTTTTCTGTACGTTTACATCAAGTATATATACACTCCTGGACAAATTAAAGTGTACACCCACATACTCAATATCAGAATTTTCGCCAATAAAAATATTCATTTATTAATTATATTTAGAACAAGACAATTATTTAATTGGTCAGCTGATTACAAAGTTTGCCACAGTAAAGTGTACATGTAAAATAAAAATTGTTAAAACATCAACAATAAGCCAATTTCAATAACGAATAGTTTCTCCTTTGGTATAAATGACTTGTAAGAAACGACGGTTCATAGAACAACACAGATTTTTGATATGATTTGCCTTTTATTTTCTTTTAATGCTACTGCAGCATCCTGAACCGCTTTCCATAAACGTTCAGCTGAAAAGCTTCATTGAAGAGACCCTGCCAATAGTTCTCGATTGGATTTATAGCATTTCCAAGTCAATTGTAACCTTTTCCAAGTCAAATGTAACTTTTTCCAAGTCAAATGTAACCTTTTCCAAGTCAAATGTAACCCTTTCCATTTCAAATGTCACCTTTTCCAAGTCAAATGTCACCTTTTCCATTTCAAATGTTACCTTTTCCAAGTCAAATGTCACCTTTTTCTTCACTTCTAGCCTTAAATATTCCGTTTTATTTATTTATTTATTGAAAAATAATTAGTTTAATTAACATTATGACTTTTTTAATAATTTTGGCATATAATAAATGATATTTTTTTTGGGTCTCTTAGATATTTGATATCAAGTTCTGTTTTTTACTAGCTAATATTTAAAAAAAATAATTATCGTCTATTTAGTTTTAAGATAGTTGTTGATTTTGATTTTTTTGAGAGGAGGGGTAGTTTTTTGGAATAATTAATGTGTTTTCGAGTATTATAATTAAATTTTTCGAGCTGTATTTTTTATCGCTCGCGTGCATTTTAACTCGCATTAAATTTTAATGTTTTTTATTGATATAGGGATTAATTAATGTGCTTTCGGGTGGTTATGATTACGTTTTTTGAGCTGTATCTTTTATCGGTCATGCGTATTTCAACTCATATTTACTTTTAATGTTTTTTATTGATATAGGGATTAATTATTTTGCTTTCGGGTGGTTATGATAAGGTTTTTCGAGCTGTATTTTTTTCGCTCGCGCTTATTTTATCTAAACTTTACTTTTTATGTGTTTTATTGATATATGGATTAATTAATGTGCTTTCGGGTGGTTATGATTACGTTTTTCGAGCTGTATTTTTTATCGCTCATGCGTATTTCAACTCGCATTTACTTTTAATGTTTTTTATTGATATAGGGATTAATTATTTTGCTTTCGGGTGGTTATGATTACGTTTTTCGAGCTGTATTTTTTTCGCTCGCGCTTATTTTAACTAAAATTTACTTTTATGTGTTTTATTGATATAGGGATTTATTAATGTGCTTTCGGGTGGTTATGATTACGTTTTTCGAGCTGTATTTTTTCGCTCGCGCTTATTTTAACTAAAATTTACTTTTTATGTGTTTTATGGTATAGGGATTAATTAATGTTCTTTCGGGTGGTTATGATTACGTTTTTCGATCTGTATTTTTTATCGCTCATGCGTATTTCAACTCGCATTTACTTTTAATGTTTTTTATTGATATAGGGATTACTTAATGTTCTTTCGGGTGGTTATGATTACGTTTTTCGGGCTGTATTTTTTATCGGTCATGCGTATTTCAACTCATATTTACTTTTAATGTTTTTTATTGATATAGGGATTAATTATTTTGCTTTCGGGTGTTATGATAAGGTTTTTCGAGCTGTATTTTTTATCGCTCTCGCTTATTTTAACTAAAATTTACTTTTTATGTTTCATATTGATAGGTGTTGAAAATTGTTACTCATTTTAAGTTACTCTTTCTATTTCATAAATATTCGATAGAGGGATCGTTTATAGTGTTTTCGGGAATACTAATAGAGTTTATGACATTTATTTATAGCTAGTGCACATTTTAACTTAAATGAAAAGTGATCTAGAAGAATGCGCAATCGCGATGTAACGTCCAAATCAAAAATGTAATCAGATCCTGCAAAAACACTTAATTATAAAATAAATATAATAAATAATTTTTACATCATATTATAACATAATACCTACGGTTTGTAGAAATTCCCAAGCGCATAAAAGAATAAAGTTCAAAACACGTTATGAGAATCCCCTAAAACAAAAACAAAGAAAGACCACTGCAAATGCAAGTTGAAATGAGAGCAAGCGACAATAAAAACCGCTTAAAAAACGTAATCACAAGACCCGAAAAGATAATTACAAACGTCTATAACAATAAAAAATATAAAAGTAAATCCGAATTGAAATACGCATAAGCGATAAAAGATACAGCTCAAAAACGTAATCATAACCACCCAAAAGCACATTAATTATGTCTCTATTATATAAAAAACATTAAAAGTAAATTCGAGTTAAAATGCGCGGGAGCGATAAATAAATAAAACTAAAAAAAACATAATTATAGGACCCGAAAACACAATTTTTAACACCTATATCAATATGAAACATAAAAAGTAAATTTTAGTTAAAATAAGCGAGAGCGATAAAAAATACAGCTCGAAAAACGTAATCATAACCACCCGAAAGAACATTAAGTAATCCCTATATCAATAAAAAACATTAAAAGTAAATGCGAGTTGAAATACGCATGAGCGATAAAAAATACAGATCGAAAAACGTAATCATAACCACCCGAAAGCACATTAATTAATCCCTATATCAATAAAACACATAAAAAGTAAATTTTAGTTAAAATAAGCGCGAGCGAAAAAAATACAGCTCGAAAAAACGTAATCATAACCACCGAAAGCACATTAATTAATCCCTATATCTAATAAAACACATAAAAAGTAAATTTTAGATAAAATAAGCGCGAGCGAAAAAAATACAGCTCGAAAAACCTTATCATAACCACCCGAAAGCAAAATAATTAATCCCTATATCAATAAAAACATTAAAAGTAAATATGAGTTGAAATACGCATGACCGATAAAAGATACAGCTCAAAAAACGTAATCATAACCACCCGAAAGCACATTGATTAATCCCTATATCAATAAAAAACATTAAAAGTAAATGCGAGTTGAAATACGCATGAGCGATAAAAAATACAGATCGAAAAACGTAATCATAACCACCCGAAAGCACATTAATTAATCCATATATCAATAAAACACATAAAAAGTAAATTTTAGTTAAAATAAGCGCGAGCAAAAAAATACAGCTCGAAAAACGTAATCATAACCACCCGAAAGCACATTAATTAATCCCTATATCAATAAAACACATAAAAAGTAAATTTTAGATAAAATAAGCGCGAGCGAAAAAAATACAGCTCGAAAAACCTTATCATAACCACCCGAAAGCAAAATAATTAATCCCTATATCAATAAAAAACATTAAAAGTAAATATGAGTTGAAATACGCATGACCGATAAAAGATACAGCTCAAAAAACGTAATCATAACCACCCGAAAGCACATTGATTAATCCCTATATCAATAAAAAACATTAAAAGTAAATGCGAGTTGAAATACGCATGAGCGATAAAAAATACAGATCGAAAAAACGTAATCATAACCACCCGAAAGCACATTAATTAATCCCTATATCAATAAAACAATATAAAAGTAAATTTTAGTTAAAATGCACGCGAGCGATAAAAAATACAGCTCGAAAAACGTAATCATAACCACCCGAAAGCACATTAATTAATCCCTATATCAATAAAACACATAAAAAGTAAATTTTAGTTAAAATAAGCGCGAGCGAAAAAAATACAGCTCGAAAAACGTAATCATAACCACCCGAAAGCACATTAATTAATCCCTATATCAATAAAACACATAAAAAGTAAATTTTAGATAAAATAAGCGGAGCGAAAAAAAATACAGCTCGAAAAACCTTATCATAACCACCCGAAAGCAAATAATTAATCCCTATATCAATAAAAAACATTAAAAGTAAATATGAGTTGAAATAACGCTTGACCGATAAAAGATACAGCTCAAAAAACGTAATCATAACCACCCGAAAGCACATTGATTAATCCCTATATCAATAAAAAACATTAAAAGTAAATGCGAGTTGAAATAACGCATGAGCGATAAAAAATACAGATCGAAAAACGTAATCATAACCACCCGAAAGCACATTAATTAATCCCTATATCAATAAAACACATAAAAGTAAATTTTAGTTAAAATGCACGCGAGCGATAAAAAATACAGCTCGAAAAACGTAATCATAACCACCCGAAAGAACATTAAGTAATCCCTATATCAATAAAAAAACATTAAAAGTAAATGCGAGTTGAAATACGCATGAGCGATAAAAAATACAGATCGAAAAACGTAATCATAACCACCGAAAGCACATTAATTAATCCCTATATCAATAAAACACATAAAAAGTAAATTTTAGTTAAAATAAGCGCGAGCGAAAAAAATACAGCTCGAAAAAACGTAATCATAACCACCCGAAAGCACATTAATTAATCCCTATATCAATAAAACACTAAAAAGTAAATTTTAGATAAAATAAGCGCGAGCGAAAAAAAATACAGCTCGAAAAACCTTATCATAACCACCCGAAAGCAAAATATATTAATCCCTATATCAATAAAAAACATTAAAAGTAAATATGAGTTGAAATACGCATGACCGATAAAAGATACAGCTCAAAAAACGTAATCATAACCACCCGAAAGCACATTAATTAATCCCTATATTAATAAAAAACATTTAAAAGTAAATATGAGTTGAAATACGCATGACCGATAAAAGATACAGCTCAAAAAACGTAATCATAACCACCCGAAAGCACATTGATTAATCCCTATATCAATAAAAAACATTAAAATTTAATGCGAGTTAAAATGCACGCGAGCGATAAAAAATACAGATCGAAAAACGTAATCATAACCACCCGAAAGCACATTAATTAATCCCTATATCAATAAAAACACATAAAAAGTAAATTTTAGTTAAAATGCACGCGAGCGATAAAAAATACAGCTCGAAAAAACGTAATCATAACCACCCGAAAGAACATTAAGTAATCCCTATATCAATAAAAAACATTAAAAGTAAATGCGAGTTGAAATACGCATGAGCGATAAAAAATACAGATCGAAAAACGTAATCATAACCACCCGAAAGCACATTAATTAATCCCTATATCAATAAAACACATAAAAAGTAAATTTTAGTTAAAATAAGCGCGAGCGAAAAAAATACAGCTCGAAAAACGTAATCATAACCACCCGAAAGCACATTAATTAATCCCTATATCAATAAAACACATAAAAAGTAAATTTTAGATAAAATAAGCGCGAGCGAAAAAAATACAGCTCGAAAAACCTTATCATAACCACCCGAAAGCAAAATAATTAATCCCTATATCAATAAAAAACATTAAAAGTAAATATGAGTTGAAATACGCATGACCGATAAAAGATACAGCTCAAAAAACGTAATCATAACCACCCGAAAGCACATTGATTAATCCCTATATCAATAAAAAAACATTAAAATTTAATGCGAGTTAAAATGCACGCGAGCTATAAAAAATACAGCTCGAAAAATTTAATTATAATACTCGAAAACACATTAATTATTCCAAAAAACTACCCCTCCTCTCAAAAAAATCAAAATCAACAACTATCTTAAAACTAAATAGACGATAATTATTTTTTTTAAATATTAGCTAGTAAAAAACAGAACTTGATATCAAATATCTAAGAGACCCAAAAAAAATATCAATTATTATATGCCAAAATTATTAAAAAAGTCATAATGTTAATTAAACTAATTATTTTTCAATAAATAAATAAATAAAACGGAATATTTTAGGCTAGAAGTGAAGAAAAAGGTGACATTTGACTTGGAAAAGGTAACATTTGAAATGGAAAAGGTGACATTTGACTTGGAAAAGGTGACATTTGAAATGGAAAGGGTTACATTTGACTTGGAAAAGGTTACATTTGACTTGGAAAAAGTTACATTTGACTTGGAAAAGGTTACAATTGACTTGGAAATGCTGTAGTTCTGGGAAGCGAGCTGGCCACTCAAGCGTTTGGATATTCTTCTCCGAAAACTCCTGTTTAGTAGCTTTTTATACATGGATAGGAGCATTATCATAAAGAAATTTAAAATTTCCGGCTGGGAAGATAGTTTCCAACTATGGTAAGTTCGAGTCGCACTAGTGCGGTAGACCTCAAGTCGCGAGACTTTCGGCGAAATAAGTTTCGTGACTCAGGGACGCTCCGTACCTCCACTGGGGTACGGGTAAATGGTTGGGGGGTAAATGGGTAGGGCAACAGGAGGACTAGAGAGGGAGATAGGTGCGGGCATCTCCCCCACTCTTTGCGAATTTATCAAGCCATAGTGCCCTACCCACTGCTTGGTAAACCTCCAGTCCTCCCTATACCTACCAACGCCTACTGTCACCTCCTCGTGGTGCCCCCCGGGGAGTCCGATGGGACTCGCGGACGACAGAGGCGGGGGTTTGTCACTCTGGTGACTACCCTATTAAGACACCCAAGCCAGGTGGAGGGTGCTCGAGCTGAGGCTGAATGGCAGGGGGTGTATAAAAATACACTGTTTCTTATCGACCCACTTGGGGCACCTGGCACACCCCATTTCAACTAAATGCCCGCTGCAGGGAGAGGGGGTTGTACCTGCAGTGTAATTACCCCCGTACTCGTGGGAACCAAAATGTCACAACTAATCAAAAACTTTTCAGATAGCGAGGAGGAGGTGGAGGCGAAGGAGTTGTTGGAGATGATGGCCGTGGAGGATTCTTCATCATCCTCATATGGCCGGTCGGGGACTCAACTGAACCCGTCGACTGCCAGCGTGCAGCAAGATGATGACGAAACCAGGAGCTCGTTAGCGACGCTCATGGACGAGGTAAGAGATCTCTCTGTTGCATCTGAGGGTGAACGGAGCTTGGGTGGGCCCATTGAGAGAACCCCCAAGCCCCAGGAGGTGAAGAAGCCCTCCGGTGCTCAGAGAAGAAAATTTAAGAAATTGAGAGAGCAAGAGAGAGCTCAAACTGGGAATGATGCTGGACCTTCGGGACTCCTGGAGAACCAAAGTCAGGCGGCTCAGACCGCCAGACTGTCGGGACTCTCGGATGACCGGAGTAAAGCTGTTCCTGGTACGAGCTCTGAGAAAAGACCTAGGACCTCACCCGGAACCTCTGCGCCTATGGCAAAGAGGGCCAGGAGTGCGGCCCCTAATGTTATTTCATACGCTCTAGCTGCCGGAGGGAGTAAGGTAGCTATCATTCCCACTCGATACCCAGCTGATCAGCTCACCTGGGAGCAGAGTGAGGATGTTAAGAAACAGCTGATCGGCTTTGTCGATCAGCTAGAGGAAGGTGGCACCCAGGCTGAGTTTAGTGGGTTCAGCTTTAAGATGGGCGGCTGTGTGGTGGTTTGCGACAATCAGGAATCTAGAGACTGGTTGTCGGAAATCATAAAAAATATTAAACTTAGTGGGGGCCTAGCGCTCCGCATTGGTGACTTTGAGGAGCTCAAAAAGCCGGTCAGAGTCGGTGGCTTTTTCCCTGGGGAAAAGCTCACAGAGCAAACTTTCTGTAGGCGTATACGCATACAGAATTCTAGAATCCCTGAGGTGAACAGATGGTCACTAATGGGTGTAAAGGAGGAGAGGCACGGATTCTTCGCCCTGATGAGAATCCCGGAGTCTAGCCTTAGGTTCTTGGAAGAGCGAAACTGGCTGGTGACCTTTGGGATGGGCAAGGTCCAACTCAGGTTGCTGGAGAAGAAGAGGCCACCCAAACCTGCAAAGGAAATGGCTAACAAGGTCTCATCTGTTGCCAGGGATGAGGGCAGGAAGACGGAGCCTGGTCATGACGGAGGAGCACCGCTCTCGATGAAGGAGAAAAACTGCTTTGGTTTGCGGGGGTGGCCCTGTGGTGGGAGCTGGGAGGCCTGCCGATCCGGGTGTCTCTAATGTAAGAACCGGTGAAGGCACGGCGTCTCGGCTTCCATCTGGGGATGCCTCCTTGGCGGGATCTGGTGGGCCTGCCGATCCGGGTTCCTCTGCGGAGGGCCCCGGGGAAGGCACGGTCGGCCGGCGCCCGTCTGGAACTGGCTCTTCGGCGGGGTTCGGGGGGCATGCTGATCCAGGTACCTCCACTGGGAGGACTGGTGAAGGCATGGCTCCTCGGCGACCGTACGGGGTTGGCACCTCGGTTGGATCCGGGGGGCCCGCTGATCCGGGTACCTCTGGGAGGACCGGTGATGGCGGCGTCCCTCGGCGCCCGCCGGGGTGTGACCCCCGCAAGACCAAAAAGCAGTAATGGTGTTGCGGTTGATGCAGATCAACTTGCATCACTGCATTGCGGCATGTGGTGCCCTACAGCAGTATGTAAGAGGTAAGAATATTGATATTATTCTAATACAAGAACCTTACCTTTTTAAAGACAGTGTAAAGGGGCTGGAGATGCGGGGTTACAGTGTAATAGCTGTACCCATGCGCTCCAGGACCTGTATACTGTACAAAAACAACCTAAAGATATTACCCTTGTGGCAATTCTGTTGCAGGGATCTGACAGCAGCAAAAGTGACCCTCCTTGAGGGTAATAACAGAAGGGAGATCACAGTTTGCGCCGTGTATCTTCCTTATGAAGAGGACATCCCCACTGAGGCTCTCAGAAGGCTAGTTGCCGGGATGGAAGGCGAAGGCGCCCTGATAGCATCATTGGACGCCAACGCTCACCACAGACTCTGGGGCAGTACAAATAACAACCAGAGAGGTGAGTCTCTATTAGAGTTTATCTTAAGCAATGATCTTGAAATCCACAACAAGGGCAATACTGCCACATTTGTCAACAAAAATAGATCAGAGGTCATTGACATAACACTAAGCACTAATTGTGCGAACGATTTCATTAAGGACTGGCATGTCTCTCTTGAGGAGTCATGTTCAGATCACAAATATATCAGATTTGACATAGATGTCAACGACATGTTTGAGACGGTGTACAGGAACCCCAAACTCACTGACTGGGGTTCCTACTGCACCCAACTCGAACAAGAAATAAGACAGTGTCCTAAATCAATTAGAGACAAATGGCAACTGGACTGCCTTAATGTATCACTTACTGAGGCAATAATGAAATCCTACACTGATAATAATAGAGTGTGTACTGTCAAGTCCAACAGGAACGTTACCTGGTGGAATAGTGAACTTGGCAAGCTGAGAGCTTCTACTAGGAAACTCTTCAATAAAGCCAAAAGTACAGGTAGTTGGAATGCCTATAAGCAAGCACTGACCGACTACAATAAAGCCATTAGGAAAGCTAAGAGAGGGGCATGGAGGAATTTTTGCAACGACATCAATGACACATCCTCTACTTTTAGAGTAAATAGAATCCTATCCAAGAGGCCGGGCCAGGGAGTTATGGGTGCCATCAGTGCGGAAGGGGGCCATACCGATTCAGAGATTGGCACCCTGAAGGCACTTGCTAGAGCACACTTCCCTGGCTGCGAGCTGATAGATGAGGAGCCAAACAATCCCACCTCGGAAAAAAATACTATTAATTCAGATAGGTGGGCAGAAGCTAACAGAATAGTCAATTCTGGGAGACTAGAATGGGCAGTTAAATCATTTGCCCCATTCAAATCAGCCAGCACTGATGGAATTTTTCCAGCTCTACTTCAAAAGGGCTTTGAGGTGCTGCGACCCCACCTCCTTGTTTTACTGAGAGGTAGTTTAGCACTTAACCACATACCTGATAGGTGGAATGTGGCTAAAGTACGATATATACCTAAACCTGGGAAGGCCTCCTATGACCATCCCAAGGCGTATAGGCCTATATGTCTGACATCTTTCCTATTGAAGACACTGGAAAAGATTATTGACAGACATATTAGAGACAATATACTGGCTGATAAACCACTACATAGTGCTCAATATGCTTATCAGCCTGGCAAATCCTGTGAGACTGCCTTACACTTCCTGGTCTCCAGGATTGAGAAAACTCTGATTAACAAGGATATTGTGGCAGGCATCTTTGTTGACATAGAGGGTGCCTTTGACCGAACTCCTTATGACACTATGGCATTAGCCTTAGAAAGGAGAGGAGTGGGAGGATTAATCTCCGGATGGATTAATGCCATGCTGGAGGGAAGGATGCTCACATCCGAACTGGGTCACTCCAGATTGTGGATTAGACCGAGAGGAGGATGTCCGCAAGGGGGCGTGCTATCTCCACTTCTGTGGTGTCTGGTCGTCGACTCGCTGCTGACAATCCTGAGTAATGCAGGTTTCTATGCACAGGGATACGCTGATGATATCGCTGTGCTAATTGAAGGCAAGTTTCCGGAAACCATATCGGATCTGCTCAAAACAACCATGAAACTTCTTAGGGAATGGTGTCAGACGAATGGTCTAAGCATCAACCCTCAGAAGGTCAATCTCTGTATCTTCACTAACAAAAGAAATATAACCATCAGACCACCCCACCTTGGTGAGGCTGAGGTCAATATCTGTAGTGAAGTTAAACATCTAGGAATTACTCTTGATAGTAAATTAAAATGGAACAGCCACATTCATAAAACCTGTACAAGGGCACTTAAGTGCCTCTTTGCATGTAAAGGGGCTGTTGGAAAAACATGGGGCCTCAAACCGAATGTGGTCCTCTGGATATATAAAACAGTTATAAGACCGATGGTCCTATATGCAGCTGTTGTGTGGTGGCATAAGGCAAATACATGTAAATCCTTGCTGCAGCTTGGGAAGCTGCAAAGACTGGCATGCCTTATGACAACCGGAGCTATGAGTACAACCCTGACTGCTGCAATGGAAGTTTTACTCAACCTAACACCATTACACATAGCAGTAGAAACTCAAGCACTTAACACAGCCTATAGGCTCTCTAAGTTAGGAACAAGATCCAGCTCTTTGGTTTACCGGGGCCATGGCAACTTGTTCAGAAGGATTGATGAAGATTCGGTGCTTGCCATGCATTCCGATCTTCAAGTAAAGAAATACAAGGACACACTTTACTGTGCAATGATTAACAGGACTGACTTGCACAAACCGTGCAATGGAGTCAACTGTTATACAGATGGATCCATGACAGAGCTAGGCTCAGGTGCTGGAATATGGAGAATGGATAAACCTGAGGAAGGGTTGTCCATTTCTCTTGGTAAGCATACCTCAGTCTTCCAGGCTGAAGTAATGGCTATCAATATCTGTGCTCAAACCTTAATTTCAGAAGGGATGAGAGACAGACAGATAACTATCCATACCGATAGTCAAGCTGCTATTGGAGCTTTGGGTAGTTATATAACACGGTCCAAACTAGTAGAGGAATGCAAAAACAATCTAAATATGCTTTCCCTGCTAAATAAAGTCCGGGTATATTGGGTGCCTGGTCACTCAGGCATCTTAGGGAATGAGAGGGCTGATAGCCTCGCGAGGAGGGGTTCTGCCCAGCTACCCCCCACACCTGAACCTGTATGTGGAATTAGCCTCAGCAAAGCCAAAGGACTGATTAAGGCTGCTGCTGATAATAGATCCAGGCAATACTGGAGGGATACCGACAAGCAGCATCACTCCAAGATGTTTCTGGATGGACCCTGCAAAGAGAGAAGTCATATTCTACTCTCTATGGACAGGACAACCCTAAGGAGGGTGACAGGACTATATACTGGACACTGTCAACTTAATAAGCATCTCCACAATATGGGTTTGGTGGCCTCACCGACTTGCAGATTCTGCAAGAAGGAGGATGAAACTGCATTTCATTTGATATGCAGTTGCCCAGAGATTGCTAGGACACGGTTTTACCATTTTGGTGTCGACCATATCCCTGATCCCAAGTTGCGTGAACTGATTAACCCCCACAGGTTAGTCAGATTCACCAAGGCGTTAGCCCTGTATTAACAGTATATTGGACGGCGCACAATAAGCCTAAATTGGCTGCAGTGCATTGGATTAGCCGGCAAAAAAAAAAAAAAAAAAAAAAAAAAAAAATGGTAACACTTTTTCTCTGACCAAGCTTAAATTGGTTTTGGCTATTAGCTCTTCTTTCAATTTTTTTCGGAGATAATCCCCAGACGCGGTTATAGAGCCCCTAACCATAATACCTCCTCCTTTCATCTGTCGCTTTGGACGGTAAAAAATATATATTTTTTTTTTTACTTTCCATAGAGCTAAATTCATTATCTGGACCATCTTCGGAATATTTCTTTTCATCAGTGAAAACAATCCTTTCCCAGATAAATTCGCCCATGGATAGCTATCCCCGGGCTTTGGGGACCCTGATCTCTTTTTGTTGTTTTGTCAGGGTAACTGTTTTTTTTCCATTTTCTTCCTCTTAATATTCATTTCGGTAACGTCCTTCGAATAGTTTGTGAAGAGGAGGCTAAATTCCAATTTTCTTTTAATTTTCTCGATGTCGCGGTTTTACCATCTTAAACCAAACGACGAATTTCTGTTATTGTTTTTAATTCTTTCCTTCTTACCAACTTAGGATGGGGTCCAGGCTTCATTTTAATTCGGTTGTAGTCCGTTGTCAACATTTTAGCCACCGTTGACTGTTAGTTTTTAATTGTTTGCTTCAATGGCTTCGGAAGACATGCAAGTGAGCTATGATTCGAATCTGCACAAGAGAAACTGAATTGATCAGGTTCTAATGTACATGCTGATGGTTATTGACAAGCAAGCATTCTTTTATCATTTTAAATTTATAAATATAATAATAACAATTAATTATTATATTAAAAACGACTCTCCCATTAATGTTCGTCCATCGATTTCGGGTTTATTACTTGCTTTGTTTTCACTAATGCTTAATTTTGCTTGACACTTAAAGGCCATTTTTTGATATTGGACCAATTAACAAGTAAGAAAACTAACAAAAGATATTTTTTATTTGTTTATTTATTTAACATCATTTATGCTACTGTGGCTAATTAGACAATACTACAGTAGGAATCCTAAATTTTGCCTGTGCAGGAACAAAAAAATATTTTATAATACATTATACTATTCCTTTAGGATTGAATTTAATAAATCGAAACCTTATTAATTAATAATTATAAAATAAAAAAATATTTTGCGACATTTAATTATAATAACATAGTAGTTGTACGATTATAATCTCACCAAATTGTATTTTAAGATAACGTAATAAAGATTACTCGAATAAACATATTACATCATACCTATCATCTTGGCAATTTATTTTTAACAAATTGAATAAATTACTAAGAAAAAAAAAAAAAAAAAAAAAGTTGAAAAATCTGGGGTGCACACGACTTTCACTTATCTCCGTTGTTAAAACCAATTTAACAACTTTTAAATAAAGTTAAATTTAAAAAAAGGTTATACAATTACATTGAGTTTCGGTGAAAAAGTGTGCTCCAGAGTAAATAATCTAACAATAGATATTATCTTCTACAAAAATCACTTACGTTTATGCCCTTTTCGTCTTTCTGTATAACATTTTACAGCTTTTTGTATAAGATAAAAAAAAAAATCCAAATTTTTTAACTTTCTAACAATATATTATACGTCTTTATTACTATTCTTATGTTCTGGAAAAAATATATATATTTTTGCAGTTTTCTCCTTCAGTTGCTTACCTATAATTATACATTTTTTTTCAACGCTAACTTGGTAAAATGGTTATATTTTCGTATTTACAAAATTAAAGATCGTTTAAAGGCAGATAATTTAAAATATCGGCATTTAAGTCCTGTAACAATATTTCAATAGGACTGAAACCTACATAATATTAAAGCGCATTAAATTTTATACCGATATAGTGAGTTATAATAAGTAATATGTTTCATCTTGCAAATGTATTTATGATACGTTGAGAACAGTTTTTAAGAAACACAAACCAATAAAACGGTTTAGAATATTTATTCAACCAAAAAATAAATAAAGAATACAACTAAATCAATACGAGAATGATGGTCAAGTGGTCCGATTTTCCTTGGGCACAATGGTTTTCGACTTACGAGGTTTTCTTTTGGAAGTCTAGATAAAATTAGATAGAATTATTTAAAATAATAAATGAAAAATCTTTCTTTTAGTAATAGTAATAAAATAACTTCTATGTATATATAAATTGATAACGCGATTTTGGTTCCCGTTAACTCCTTCTAAATCACAAGACAGATTTTGATACGGTTTTCAAGATTATTTAGGGCATTCATTGCTGAAGGTTTATAAGGAAAATACATTGAAATTTAACTATTCTTTAAACGAGAAAAATAAATTTTCTGTAACCAAGTCATCACAAAATAATTCCTGAAATATAAGTAGTAACATAAACGTATAAAATATACCGTTGGAAAGCGCAAGAGTTTAGGAAAGTTAATATGCAATAAAAGAAATTGTACAAGTTAATATAAAATTGTTGTAAGCCCATAAACTTATAAACATATTGCTATGTATCGAGAATACTGGGAGGTAAAGAAATATTTTTGAATCGTACAAAATAGAGCAGTTTCCGGGCGACAAGCAGGAAGGGTTCTTAGAAGGCCTATGCAAAAAAAAAAAAAAAAAATTGCACCCCTCCACTGCTTGGGAGAGATAGCCCTTTACCTGGAGGGAGTCTTAGCTCGGACAGGAAAGGAAGCGGAAGTCCAGCCGCGGACGGAGGAGGTCGGGGGGTCAAGCCAGGGAACAATTAAGCAGATATGTCCAAAGCTACGTTTATGCTATATTATGTGGAAAATCGGAACCTCAGTATTCTCGATAATAACAATGCCTCAATGTGTATTTTTATGTGTAATGATATGTGTGAATTACTTTATTACCCTTTATGCCACCGAACATAGTAATATGTTATTGTTAAAGAGAGAGGCTATCACCGTCGTACAGGATCCTGCAAGTTGTATTCTTCAAATTTTTACGCAAGATTTTATACTAGTTTAAAATAAAGGGTATATCTAGGACTATAATAATTTAAGAATTTTGTAAGCAACAACTAAACTACGTTATAGCATAAAAAGCATCCAATCCTTTTAATCCAAAGTCCTCAATAGTGAGTGGTTCTTATTATGTCATCAACTATATCTTGCATAACGACCTTATTCATCATTCTGGTCATCTAGCACAATCCCTATTCAGCTCCACTCACCAAACCAATCTTCAAGGTTGAAACAGCATTAGCCCCGAGACATTTCGTAAAATCCTCATGCTTGAGTTCTGACTCTGGTCAGATTCTCATCTCAAGTTCGGTGAGTTTGTGGCTATGGTGCCGTAATGCAACTTCCGCTGGCTGTCACCAGTGACACGGCTTGTCTGCTTGTTCTTCTGCAAGTGGGGAGAGAAGTCCAGGGTTCCTCAGCCGATTTTAAATATTATAAATAGGTATGGGTGTATTCATGTTTTGTTCATTTCTTTGTTAACCTTGTATTTACATATTTATTTATTTGATTTAAAAAATGTAATTTGACTTTACCATTGTTTAATCTTTAAACGTTTCACGAAAGCGATCTTATAGCGTTATTATTATTGTCAATAATTTTTTTTTCAGCAGTAACACAATTAAAAAATACAGGAAAAAGTACAGATTCCTTGCCAATCACTTTAATGCCTCCTTGAAAACACATTTATGAAATTTAGGCGATTAACCTGACGATTAATTTTTGGATGTGTATAGAGTGGATAGGATCGACATAAGCGGAGGACAACATCGATTAAGATAGGATATCCAATCTCATAAAAAGCATGTCAAGGGTAAAGGAGTATGTGGAGTCTTTCCCGTCGGGAACATATAACTTATTTCAAATTTTATTACCATTAAAAATATATATATCTTTTATTATTTTCTATAATTCTTTGTAATCGCACTAGAACACTGTTATCCAGGTCGCAGGTAATATTATTTAATACGTTATTTCAGCCGCGAGGCAAACCTGAGGTATGGAGAACCTCCTGGTGCACACGCAGCCTCTTTAAAGTTGGTACCTAAACGTGAGGAAAAACCTGGTGGCGATCGTGATCAAAACCGGTTACCTCGTTCCACGACATCTTGCATATAAAAGGTACGAATCTCTATATTTAATGAAAACAAGACTCTTCAGGAATTGAGGTAATTTTTAAAAATTATTTTATTTTATTTTTGTTAATTTTCTAAATTTCGTTTTTAACGAGAATAAACGTTTTAAGAACCCCTAGGTCCAATTGACCAAGTCCCGCAAAAAGGTCTGTGTGTCGAAAACGAAAAATTCGTAGGTAATTGAAATTCCATATTTCTAACACTCTTACGCCTGGACACGTTACAGCTACTTTTTCCAAATATTCGATGAGCCTGTAGTGCCTTTTTATACGATCTAATCGATATATTGTATATTAAACTTTCTATAAATGGCCTCTGTTATCGTGTAGGTTTCATCCTCTTAGAAAAATTATTTATAATTATTTATTAGGCTTGGACCACCAATTTTTGAAAATAATTTCCTCTTGAAGGATCTTATATATTCATAAATTTATGGGCTTACAACAACTTTACATTAACTTGTACGTTTTTTTTTTTGTTTTTTTTGCATATTAACTTTCCTAATATATTGCGCTTTCCAATGATTTTTTTATAAGTTGGTAACAGAAAATTGATTTTCCACTTCTTAAGAAAAGCTAAATTGCAATATATTTTACTTATAAACCTTCAGCAATGAATGCCCTAAATAATAGTGAAAATCGTATCAAAATCTGTCTTGTGGTTTAGAAGGAGTTAGCGGAAAACGAAATCGCGTTATCATTACAGTGGTTATGATCTTATAATTTAAATATGGTAATGTAATTTATTATATTATATAGATATGTTGGCAAGTAACTGTATGTTAATTACTCTATTTTGGGTATTAGAAAATCTTTAAGTCGCTCAGCTGTAAAATGAAAGATTTTGACTTAACCACTTACTCACGACCGCCACAGATTTATAGTATCCAATTAAAGAGAGACGAACCAACTAAACAGTCAATTTATATTCAAGAAAAATATCTAACAGAAATACCAATTCAATGATTCTTTGTTTCGTAGATAATTTAGTTTTCTAACGATATTTTTTTGCCATAGACGATTAAAAAGGATCATTATTAAAAATAAACCAAAATCCGTCATTCTGTTCTCTGCCAACCATTAGTAATCCGAGATTAGGGGACCAATTATTTTGAAATAAGGCACCCTTTTTTTTAGTCACTAGACACCCTGATATAATAGAAGGGATTCCACAACATCATCTAAGAATTGATTCTAAAATGGCGCCCGATTTGCTAAAATGTCTCAGATATTTACAGAGAAAAAATACTGATTTTTTAACGCTGAAAATTACTAAACAATAACTTATTATTACTTTCGCTTGCCTATATATGTAATATATAGTAAGAGAAAATTTTTTAATTGCAGGTTTCAACGGAAATACGCGTTTTAGGGCCCCTGAGTCCAAATTACCGAGTCCCGAAAAAAGGTCCGTGTGTCTGTGGTAAGTCTAGCGTTAGAACTATAAGTCGTACGAAACTGAAATTTCATATTTGAGACAACAATAAGCCCGAGATGTTCAGCAACCTTTTCTTCAAAATCGACTGACTGAATGATCTACTTTATACCATGAATTTTTCACGTTTTTACGATTTTCTCAAAAACGGCTGCAACGATTTTGATTAAACTAACTGTATCGATGTAAAATTTAATGGGCTTTAATACGATGTAGGTTTCGTTCTGATTTAAATAGTCTGACAGGGCTTAAATGTCGATAGTTTAAATTTTCTTCCTCTAAACTACCATTAATTTTGTACATTTGATTAAATTAACGATATCAATTTGTTAGGATTGATAAAAAATGGAATAATAGGGCTACTCACTACGTTTGCTATAGCATGCTATTTGTGTTATTTTGCTAAACCCGTCAAGTTTCTACAGTTATTTCCTGTATAAAATTGATAGGTTTAGCACAATAGCACAAATAGCATGCTATAGCAAATGTAGTGAGTACCCCTATAATATAAGCTGAAAGAATTCGATATCCAACGAAAGGAGAAAAGAGCAAAAATATTTTTTCATGCAATATTTGTGCTTTGGAACAGAAAAATAGTAATATATATGTATTATAGGGGTACTCACTACGTTTGCTATAGCATGCTATTGTGCTAAACCCATCAATTTTCTACAGGAAATAACTGTAGAAACTCGACGGGTTTAGCAAAATAACACAAATAGCATGCTATAGCAAACGTATGAGTACCCCTAATATACCATTAGAAAGCTAAATATTTTAGAAAAATTATTATATTATACACAAAATTGGAAAAGTTAATGGAGAGTTGCGAAAAGCCGATAAATCTGATTGTCGTAGATAATCCTTTAATAGATTATTAAATAAAACATATATTTGTATTTAAATTAAATTAAATTAATTCTTTAAAAATATATTTTTATCTCTAATTGTATTTAAAAATTCTTAAGAACAGTTTTCATTGATTTTAACAACTGAGGTAAGTGAGAGTCGTGTGTTGCGTCCACCAGATTTTTTAAAAATAGTTTCACATTAAAAAACAGCTATTCAAGACAATTTTCGCCTAGGTTTGGATCAAATCTACTACAATACTTCACATTGTTCTTACTCAGCCATAGAAGCACATTATCTTCTAAAAGATAATTTTATAAAATAAGTTTCCAAGGAAGAGTGAACAGAAAAACACTAAATGTATTATTTCAAGACGAGTTCAATACGCCATATCTCAGCTAAAAATGGGAATCCTAGGATCCAATTCCTGTTTTATGCAAAACTTTGCCTTCCAAGGTTTTCAGTGAAGATTGAAGCTCTTTCAAGGCAAGACATTTTTTGTTCGGATTTTCGGTTGTACTAAATCAGAGGGGAAAAAAAAGTTTATTTTATATAAATCCTATATTGGTTGGCTTTCACTTTCAATTTTATAATTAATAATACACACTGCCTGCCCTGAAGATGTCATAGTTAAGTCGAAAAATCAGCGTGTAACTGTTTTTTTTATTTGAGTGATTAATTTAATTTAAAAAGCTGATCAAGTAATCACGTACTGACGTACAGACGCTCTAACCTTCCTCTTAACTACAAAAGGCTCATCTACCTGACCATCATAAGGACTTACAAACATCTGGACTTACGAACTCGAACTTTGGGGCTCCACTTAACCATCAAATTCTTCCCGTCTTCAATCCGTACAATCCAAAATCCTCAACTTACTTTATCACGAATAAGTTCGTCCATAAAGACCATAATGCTCCATATGTAGATGATTTGGCCCGAACCAGATATCAATCTTTACATGAAAAACTCAACTCCCACTCTGCCCCACTAGTTTCAATCCTAGCTTCCTCTTCGATTTCTGACAATGCTCCGAGGCGTCTGAAAAGAAGATGGCCTCGCGACCTCCTAGTTT
Organism: Piezodorus guildinii; assembly: GCA_023052935.1. NCBI lineage: Eukaryota > Metazoa > Arthropoda > Insecta > Hemiptera > Pentatomidae > Piezodorus > Piezodorus guildinii. The sequence goes on from CM041298.1 coordinate 52,448,454, forward strand.
AGTTACCAACTTGATGTATTAACCAATACAATTGTAAATAGCAATAAATAAATGAAAAAAAAAAAGTAGTCATGATTTGCAAAAGGTCCACTTTATTTGATATGGAATCAATTATTTGGACGATAAATTATGTGAAACAAAACACATGTGTTTACCCGACACTAATAGGATAGGATGACGTCAAGGAAATTCATTGCTGAACACTTTATATGTATTGTTCATAAAACCATAGCAATTACTTATTCATATATATAAACAAGATTACGATTAAAGGTTACATTCAAAATTCCACACTACGACCCTCCCTTTGTTAATGCCAACATAATATCTGATGTTATTGTTAAAAAAATAATTGGCTCCTTAACATCTTTTACTATCAAGATTGTCGTTTTTGTCAATATTCTGCTTGATAAAAGAAAACTAAGAACAGAAATGGACTCAGAATAATAGGCTCTTCAGTTAACACCCATTAGCCATGAAAAATCTGGTGAGCCCATCACACAAATTTTTCTATATTGATTCCCGTCTATCTAATAATTACTATTATTCATTAAATAATAAAATTGGCTTTGTATAAAAGTCAATTATAGGCAAGCGTGTTTTTTAGACGGTCATTGGCTTTTAAACTTTGTACATAGTCTATTGATTTTATATTGTATACATTTTCTATTATTATTTTATAAATTTGTTTTTGTTGTAAATATTATAACAACACAATTATTGGGAGCGGCGTGGTCTAGTGGATAGAGCACTAGGCTACTGTTCCCCGGTCCTGGGTTCGAATCCCAGCTGTGGCAGAATATTATTTATTCTGTTAATTCGGGCGGGGGACGACCCTAGGGTATGGAAACCCTCCGGGCAGACCCAGCTTCTTTAAAGTGGGTACCCAAAATTGGGGGAAAACCTGGCGGCTGAGCGTGATCAAGGCCTAATCACCTCATTGCACGGCTTAAAAACAATACAAAGCTCTATATGTACTGAGCCTAAGACCCTTCTAGGATGTAGTGAAACATGTTTTTTTGTTTTTGTTTGTTTATTGTTTATTTATTTAACGTCCATTTATCGGACTAATCGGACGATGCTACAGTGGGAGTTCTACATTTTGCCTATCCAGGTTTTATTAGGATAGCGATCTTTAACGAGTACCTGACATCACACAGGTTTGGGATGCCACCTTTTAACGTTCCCTCTGAAGGACGGTATAACTAAGGTTTTTTACTCCCATTAAAAATTCTAGGACCACCTGCGGGTTTGAACCTGGGACCTTTGGTATAAGAGGGTGTTATACTAGGCAACGTGTTATTTTTGTTTAGCACTATTATTAATGCCCTAACTAGGACAAATTATAATATTACTGAATACAATTATTTGTTTGAACTATAAAAATAGATTATTATGCCTGAAATAGAGAGTGAATTGAAATTAGAAGAGAGTTTATATTAATAAGAGAGCTGAATTAATGATAACAACATTACTAATGAAATAATTTATTGAATTTCAAATTATACTCAATACATATGAATAAACATGGACGAGAGGGGCCCATTTTGTTGCATGACAAAGCACGACCTCATGTTTCATGTCTGACTTCACAAAACCTGTTGGAGCTTGAATATGAAGCTCTGCCACATCCGCCCTATCAAACCTTCAAACCTTTCGCCTACGGATTATGATCTTTTTCGCCACCTATACCACTACTTACGTGGAAATTCCATACCGAGGAAATGGAAAAGACAACTAACATGTTTGCAAAATTTAACAATTCATTTAACAAGCGTATAGAGAAATATTCTCTGGTAAAAAAAGTGTATGATATATAATAATAATCATCATAGTAATTATAAATTTAATAATCACTAAAGAAGTTGAAATCGATAATGATCCTAGTGGTTGACTTCTGCATAAAAAAATAATTTAAAAATTGATTAAGTTGAAAGAGGACACAAAACATGTTTTTTTGTTGTTTTTGGTTTATCATTTTCAATAAAGAACCTTTGTAATCGACCAAAAAAAAAAAAAAAATCCCCCTTCAAAATTAGCTTACGTTTTAAGATGCGTAGAATCCAAATAACTAATTTTAAAAAAATCCGCTTGTCCGCCGTCCGTGGCATATCTTCGAAATTACTGGACCAATTTCTTTGAAATTTGCCACAAAAATACAAGTCCATTCAGCGATGATCCTACCACCTAGACGTTGATATCAGCTGGTCAGTTTTAAAATGGCGGCCGATTAAAAGTGATTTGATTCAATAACTCAGTAATTTTTGAAAAAAAAAAAAACCTGTACCACTACAACCCATGAAGGGTCTTGGGCTCAGTACATATAGAGATTCGTACTGTTTCTAGGCCAACGGCAGTGCAATGAGGTGATTAGGCCTTAATCGCGCTCAGCCGCCAGGTTTTTCCCCAATTAATTTGGGTACCCACATTATAGAGGCTGGGTCTGCCCCAGGAGGGTCTCCATACCCTAGGGTCGCCCCCCGACTGGATTAACAGAATAAATAATAATCCGCCACAGCCGGGATTCGAACCCAGGACCCGGAGCACAGCAGACTAGCGCTCTATCCACTAGACCACGCCGCTCCCTGTAGTAATTTTTGAAGACAGTAAAAAAATGTATTAGTGTTTTTTTAACTAATTATATAAAAGCAAAAAGAGGAAAGAAGAAAAATTGAAATTTTACTCATAAGTACGCTCATAACTAAATTATTTTTGACGATAGAGAAAAGTATGTATAGAGTTTTAGAATCAGTAAAGCGCGATAACCAAAAAAAAAAAAAAGAGGGGAAAAATGAAAAAAAAAATAAAAATATTCCAGTAACAAATTATAATAGATGTAATTACAACAAAATTTTATTATTATATGGTTATTATTAAAGATAGAGAAAAATCTATATCAAGGCAACGCGATGAACAAAGTGCAAATTTTTTTATTTTTTTATTTTAAATCCTCTTATATGGTCAAGCCATGACTTATAAGAGACGTGATTCTCTGATAACTCGGATATTCTTGCTGATAAAGATAAAATGTAAGGTTTTCTGGAATCAGGAAATTTTATTTGAAATATTTAAATGAAAATAAAATAAAATAGTAGGGATCACTTGTAGCTGGGTGGCTAGCATAACAACCTCCTATGCCAAAGGTCACGGGTTCAAATCCGCAGGTGGTCCTAGGATTTTTTAATGGGAGTAAAAAATCCTTAGTTACGCCGTCCTTCGGAGGGGACGTTAAAAGGTGGTCCCGAGCCTGTGCGATGTCAGGTACTCGTTAAAGATCCCTATCCTAATAAAACCTGGATAGGCAAAATTTAGGACTCCCACTGTAGCACCGTCCGATAAGCCATAGTAGCATAAAGTGCCGTTAAATAAATAAAAGAATAAAATAGTAACGCAGTCCTGTATAAGTGCTTTTGGTTTATTATTTTCTTTAATAAACCTTTGTAATCGACCAAAAAAATTAAAAAAAATAATTTGAGAGCTTACGTTTAAAGATGCGCAGAATCCGAATAAAGAATAAAAAAAAATCAGTTTCTCCTAATAAATAAAATACCTATAAATAAATACCAATCGATGCTTTGATCTAGTTCTTTTCATATTACCTGATTGACTATCAACAGCCATATTAACAGTTATATCCTAATGTTGTTATTTGGAAATAATAAACCGTTGTGCAATAATTTGCAGCGTTTTTTAATTTTCATTTATATTTACATCTGTTCATAAAAATACTAAAAAAAGTAAAATGTGCCATTGAATAATTATGGGCCTAATAAAGTCTTGTGAAGAAGATACCCAGCGCTAACACTTCAATGTTTATTTTTTAGCAGATCTCGAGGCCATCGTCTTCTCTGGCGCCACAGAGGAACAAAACAAGATTAACATATATTTTATTAACCTTTGTTTTTTATTAAATTATTTATATACGTATTCTAATCTATACTAATATTATAAAGCTGAAGAGTTTGTTGAACGTGGTAACCTCAGGAACTACTGGTTCGAATTAAAAAAATATGTTTGTGTTGGATAGTCCATTTATCGAGGAAGGTTATAGGCTATATAACACCACGCTGCGACCAATAGGAGTGAAGAATCAGTGGAAAATTTGGGGAAAATTAGGGGGGGGGAAAAACCTCGCATCCCAATGATTCACATTTTAATTTTTAAATAATTCAATTTCCCGTTAATTTATCTTTTGCCGTTACATTTAATAAATCACAGGTGTAAACATTTAAACTCGTAGGAATCGATTTACGTCAAGATCGGGTTGCGAAGATAGTCAGTGTTCTTCTGCCACAAGAAAATAAAACTAAAAATGTCATTTACGTAGAAGTACTTTAAAATATATTATTTTTAAGACTTCATAATAACAGAAATTGACGCAGACACAGTCGCTTCAGAATATATCAAAGAAATGGTGACGTGTACCGAGAAAGGTTTAAATCTGGGTGATGAAATTCCGGTTCTGTGAAACGCCGATGATTTGGTACTAATAAAGGTACAATGTACAATTGTACCATTGGTACAAGGCTAGTAAAAAATAAAGGAACAATAATTTTTAATTTTTTTAAATTCTCGTAATATACTTTTTAATAGCTAGAAATAAGACTGAGTTTGGAAAACATCAACCATTCTTTTTTTTCTTGTCTTACCCTCCGTCTCTATTTACAATAAATACATATTTACATACATAACCTATGTATATACAGTATAGACTATAGCTAATATATACATCCTACGGCTTAGACCTCGTTTTGCCCGAAGGCATTATTCTAAGGTTCATTTTATTTTAGGTGAAATTAAATTAACCTTAGAATGCCTTCGGGCAAAACGAGGTCTAAGCCGTAGGATGTATATATTAGCTATAGTCTATACTGTATATACATAGGTTATGTATGTAAATATGTATTTATTGTAAATAGAGACGGAGGGTAAGAAAAAAAAACCCTTCTTACTCCTTATTACGTGTATTTCAATACCTGTTTTAATTTCAAAAGTCGAACAAACATCCTCGATTTTTTATTTGATTTTACTAAATACATTTTTGCGTTTTCTAGAATAATGTATCAGAATAGGTCAGTAAATATCAGGTTTAAGGTTTGTAATCCCAAAACAATCAGTCAAAATGTATAATTAGCTAGGTATCTTTTTCTTTCGACTTTCATCTAAAATCTCTCTTAATAAAAGCTACAAGGACAAAGAAAATTTATTATTTTCATGTGTGCTTGTTATTAAGTACATAGTTGTAATCAGAAAACAAATCACTGAAGCTGGTATAGATTAGTAATAATGATCCTTGCAGTTTGAACTAATAAAAATTTATTATAGAAAATTATATAAAGGCATATTATCGCAAGAGACCAGCTGGACTTCAGGCACAACGATCGAGGTCAAAACTATTCCGTTTTCTTATCTAAGACGTGTCTCCACTTTTTTTATACAGCTCATACTTTTTTTTGTAATCTCTAAACTCTGCAAGTACGATAAAACGTCCAAAATTCACTCTTTTATCAGACTGTAATTAATCACTGACTATCTTCAACAGCGACAATGACTGATGAATCAGTTGATATATCTTATATATATGTCCAATGTATCATAAGCTGATAACAAAATTATGGCTTTCACCAATGGTTTTGTTAAAATACAGACCATTAATTGGATTTTTACTTTCACTTACCTATAAATGAAATATATAGTAAGGGAAACTACTTTGAACGTGAACATTTTCGAATTCCGGTTTTCGACGGAAATACACGTTTTAGGGTCCCCTGAGTCCAAATGACCAATTCCCGAAAAAATCTGTGTGTGTGGTAAGTCTAGCGCAAAAACAAAAAGTCGTACCAAACAGAAATTTTTTATATTTAAGACCACTATACGCCCGAGATGTTACAGAAACTTTTTCATAAAAATCGGCTAACCAGAAGAGCCACTTCATACTATGCATTTTGCACTTTTTACGATTTTCTCAGAAACCGCTCTAACGATTTTGATTAAACTCGCTATAGATGTAAAATTTAACGGGCTTTGATATCGTGTAGGTTTCATTCAAATTGAAATAGTCTAACAGGGCTTAAATGCCGATATTTTAAATTTTCTTCTTCCAAACCAGCTTTAATTTTGTACATTTCAAAATATTAACCATATCAGTATAATGACATTTATGAAGGACGGCTAAATATACAAGATGGATGAATTTTATGACCAACTGAAGGATAAAAAAGCAAAACTATTTTTGATGTATTTTTTTTTTAAATAATAAGAACAGTAATACATACGTAAAATATACCGTTAAAAAGAGAAAGATTTTAGAAAAAAGTTTATCTGATACACAAAGTTGTAAAAGGTATTATAAAGTGAGGAATAGGAATAGACTTATTACTGATTAACAGTTTAAGAAAATTATATTATTTAATCTAAAACATATGTTTCTAACGAAAATGAATACACGTTTTTTAAAATATTTTTCAAATGCTAGTATATTTAATAGTTTTTAAATTTATTTTAATAGTCCAGATAATTGAAAGTCGTGTGTTGCCCCAGTAAATTTTTTTTTTTAACGAGGCCAGATTTGAGACGTTGATTTCCAAAAGGCACTAAAGGAATTTTTTTGAGAAATTGATATTTGACATATTTGTTTACTAATGGTTTAGTTTTATCTAAATCCGTCATTATATTTTATCTAAAAAACATAAAAATCCTTTAAAAACGTATTTAAAAATTGCATTTCATTCCTAAAGGTACTAAATCCACATTTCATTTCATACCAAAAGATACTAAAAACATTTCCTTCCAAAACGTACTATATCCTCTGTAAATAGATATAACCTTTTCTTTCATTTCCTTCCAAAAGGTACTTTATTTCCTATCATATATATTAATTATTAATATATATGATAGGATATATTAATAATTATAATATATTATTATTAATATATCATCATTAATTTATTGTTTTCTTCATTTTTTGCATTTTTATTAGTTCATTTAGCTCGTATTGAATCACTGCTATTATTTTGATCAATAGTTTTGACCTAATAATCAGTTTTCAGGCTATTTTAAACAATTTAATTGCGTCGCTTCGGTTCTCATTGGTTCCCAATAAAATTAAGTTTTTTTGTTTTGTTTTTTTATAAGAATAAGGAAATATACATAACTTAGTGATTAACAATATAAACCTCATAGACCTCATCCGCACCAAACGACGATCCAGATCCTTATGGCAACGCACCCGTCACCCCACAGATCGCCGCTCCTATAACTTTTATTGTAGACAATTAAAGAGGGAGCTGGCGACCTTCCGTTCCGAATCCTTTAGTTCCTTCCTGTCTTCTCTTTCAGCTTGTGACAATTCCCTGTGGAATGTCACCAAGAAAATCCTAAAATCCCGCCATATTTCCCATCCCCTCCGTCGTAGTAATGGCTCCTGGGCTGCGTCTGATGAAGACAAAGCCGAGGAACTTGCCAAATACGTTTCCGAAGTCTTCACACCTCATCCAGAATCCCATCCAAACCACACTGCAGTGGTGGAAGAGTTCCTTCAGTCTCCAATCCCGCTTTCATTACCTCCTAAAGCAGTTAATCCCTCTGAGGTCAAATATCTTCTCCGAAAACTTGCACTCCGTAAATCTCCTGGATACGATCTCCTCACTCCTCAGATTCTCAGACAGCTTCCATCTAAAGCCGTTATATTTCTTACATATATTTACAATTCCATTCTACGCACTACTCATTTTCCTCTCTTATGGAAACATTCCACTTTAATTCTCTTCCTAAAACCAGGTAAACCTCCTAACACAACGACATCATATAGACCTATCAGCCTACTCCCAATCCTTTCAAAAATCTTTGAAAAAATCCTCCTCAAACGAATATTACCGTTATTAGAATCCCACGCTATTCCTTCCCATCAGTTTGGATTCCGTTCCCAACATTCAACCGTTCAGCAAGGGCTCCGAGTCGTTGACCATATTTCCTCTGCCCTTGAGAACAAGGAGTACTGCTCGGGTGCATTTCTGGACATAACGCAAGCATTTGACCGGGTGTGGCACCCGGGATTACTCTTTAAGCTCAAAAACCATTTACCGCAATCCCTATACCTAGTCCTCCGATCCTATCTATCAAACCGCTCCTTCCGAGTTCGCTGTGGTGCAGAATATTCCAATTATTATCCAGTCGATTCCGGTGTTCCTCAGGGCAGTGTCCTTGGTCCTTTCCTCTACAATATATTCACGGCTGATATTCCTGTTTGCCCTAATACCTTCCTAGCAACGTACGCTGATGACACAGCTATCCTATCCTCTCACTTAGATCCCGAAATTGCATCTATAGGCCTCCAAACGCATCTTTCTCAAATTGAAGACTGGTGTAACAACTGGAGAATCAAAGTTAATCAATCCAAATGCAAACATGTCACCTTTACCCTTCGAAGACAATCCTGCCCTCCAGTTCTCTTTAATTCCGTTCCGCTTCCTTTCTCCGACACAGTCCGGTATCTTGGCTTCCTTCTGGACAAAAGACTAACTTGGAACCCGCATACTAGACTTAAACGACAAGAACTTAATCGACGATTTGGACAATTATACAGACTATTGAACAGAAATTCTAAATTATCTATCGAGAACAAACTGCTAATATAGAAGACAGTACTGAAACCTATCTGGACCTACGGACTTGAACTGTGGGGGACAGCCAAATTTTCTAACATCAAACGCATTCAATCCTTCCAATCAAAAGTCCTCCGAACAATAGTTAATGCTCCTTATTATGTCTCCAACCATACCTTACACCGCGACCTAAATATTCCATTTATTTTAGACCTTATACCATTAAAATTCTCTAAATTCCATCAGAACCTTATCC